>CAIGRL010092656.1:0-14634 GCA_903798325.1 Fraxinus xanthoxyloides
AAATACAATAGAGGAAGACACAAAAAGGAGGCCAAATACACAAAGAAAGCCATCGATTTTTCACTCCCAATGGTAGCCTTTTTCAGCAAAGGGACAACCATGTATTCTCTCTCTCTCTCTCTCTCTCTCTCTCACACACACACACACACACACACACACAAATCATATACTTTACAGTTAGGGTAAAGACACTATATATAAGCTAGGTAAGTTTTAGTTGGACCAATAAAAGGCTTAATAGACCAAGATCAAAGCCTATGAGCCGTGAACAACATCAATTGTTTAAGTTACTTCCAACGGTCGACGTTGTTTTCGGGGCGAGCCTTTTGACTTGGTAATAATTTAATATAACTATTACATCATAGCACGGGATTCATTGGGTGTTAAAACCGAACAAATCTTCACCTTGATACCCAGTCAAACTAAAAGCAATCAAAACACAAAGTTAACGGTTTCATAATCAAAGCAACCAATAAAATTGGGATCACAGACTTTACCTCATGTTTCTAATTCGAAATACATATCATACTTGCTCTATGTATTCACTGGGGCTAAGGTCAAATAACACTCAAATAGAAGCAAATAATAAAGGTAAACAATCAAAAGCAAATAATCATGCGATGAAGATATAATATAGAATAATCCATAGATCTTTTCCAAAATACGTTTACACAGAACAACAAATTAACACTAAGTTAATCAATCAAACGGTCAAAACACATATACAACAAATGCATATATGACCCCATGAAAAGATCTCACCACACTTGTTCTATCCCATTCCGTGTTGCTCACATCTCGAAAACATATATCTCATTTTATCGCCCACCATGCTCACTAGATTGATCATTCCACTCACTATAGATCCTCATCACCACATCACTTCTCACAACCTAAGTGGATAATGGTTCTCTTCCTAACAAAAGTGATAAAAATGCTTCTTTCACACTCCACACTGCTAATGTATCTTAACCTACTATGCATGAAAACAATTTCACCAAGTAATTAAATTGCTCTCAAATTTATGTAAATGCACATATCAAATACATTGAAATGCATATATAACCATGCAACAGAATTAAGCAATCACATACGTACAGAAAAGATTACACATGAATGCACATATAGTAACTAAATTTACTCTCCATAGACATAACTAGAGTCATAACTCGACCCTAGAGCTACATTCACCTCACCTCTCATGTTACCATTATGCTTATCTTTCTTCTTGGGACAATCCCACACAAAGTTTCCAAATTTACCACAACTATGATACCACTCATCACCGGACTTGTCCCATCCCTTTTCATTCTTCTTACCATCATCATCACTCAAGCAACTGCTCGAATCACTATTGTCTTGATCTCTACCCAAATTCATTTGCTTAAACTTCATTCTACTTCTCATCATATGTAACTCACCACTCATGTTATTATCTTTTTCAGCCTCAATCTCTATCTCCTTACTCTTAAGAGAATCTATGACAATGTCGGGTGTTAAGGTGTTCCTACCATGCTTAATCGCACTCTTAACCTTTCTATATGAATCAGATATAGAATTAAGTAAAATTATGGCCCTATAAGTTTTAAACACCTTCTCATCACAATTAACGATATCTTGAACAAATTTGTTAAAAAATCTAGATTATTGTCAATATTCTTCGAAGAATTTATTTTAAAACTGAAAAATCTTTCAAGCAATTACAACTTATTATGAGTAGACTTAAACAAATATAAACCTTTTAACTTTTTCCAAAGTTCTTTTGTAGTATCAAGTTTATCAACTTTTTTCTCAAAATAGTGTTAGTCAGATGTAAAATAATTAAAGTGTAAGTAAACTCATCTTATTCTTCTTTTTGTTATTTTGTCAAATTTACAGAAAATTTACCAAATATAGCTTTTGAAATTTTTTTTGAACCAAAATTTCCTTCACCTTTTGTTGCCAAATTAAAAAATCTTATTTCTCATTGAAAATTTCAACTTCAAAATATAAAGGTATTTTGAAAAACAAAACAACCAGAGCGTACAAATAGATCACAAAAAGTAATTTTAAGACTGCAGAATACACCGCTCTAGATTGTCAAGGTTTCGTAAGACTCAAGATTTCAATATCAAATGAATGTTCAAACGGGTCAAGTCTAGGCGTTCTAACAGAATAATCAATGCAACACGAAGGTATGTCAACAAAAAATTCAAATTCTTACGTAAAGCAGTCCACATAGTGATTAAACAACAATTAAAGCACAAAAACAATTACCAACTTGTAGTCAAAATTTAACACTTCAAATAGAGAAAATAATTCCTAAATTTCTAGCACAAGCAATGTTACTCCACATGGTAACCTCAATCCTAATATCATCCTACACGATGACACACAAATGCTAAAATTTAAATTTGGATAAGCCAATAGATTAGAACATACCAATTGAGTCCGTAAATATCGAGAGATATGAATTTATCACTTAGGACCACCACTATTCGTCCTAAAGTTTCCAACAATCGTAGGAATCAATTAACTACGATTGAGTCCCGAACACGTGAAGAACATAATCATCCAAACGTCGTTGTATAACCCGAAATAGAAAACTAACAACACCAATATAAAAAAAAAAAATGTCAGGAACAAACTGCCTAAAAACACCATCGCTGGAATGTTCTTCATGTGCCCTCACATGCTATCCACACTCTCTGTTCGTGGTCGCTACGCGCCACCAATGGTGATACATGCCTGACCGTCGGGACTGCCTCCACCTGCACGTCACGCCAATGGTCTCCTTTTGTCCAACAAGTGAGTGGTCTGCCTAGAAATCAGAAAACAACGTCAAAATTTTCACAATTTTCAGACAGTTTTTTGATCTATTTTTTTGCTTCGTTTTTGCCACTTTTCTGATCAGTTTTTGGTTAGTTTTTCGAATCAAATCCACCACGTTGAAGCTCTGATACCAATTGTAGTGAAAGCTTGCTCTAAGGGTCATCAAAACAATTATTTTCGAGATCAATTTCACGTTACTTTTTCTACCAAAGAACCAATCCAAACGGTTCCAACCCACAATCAATATATTCATCTTGGTTGCTCCTCAATTTCACCCACAAAGGACAAGATAACGGTGATGATTTGTAAGCCACTAAGGCACAAGAAATACAATGGAGGAAGACACAAACAGGAGGCCAAATACACCAAAAAATCATCGATTTTTCACTCCCTGTGGCTACCTTTTTTAGCGAAGGGCCACACACACACACACACACACACACAAATCATACACTTTATGGTTAGGGTAAAGATACCATATATAGGCTATGTAAGACTTTAATTAGACCAATAAAAGACTTAAATAGGCCAAAATTTCAAGCCATCCATATGTAATATATATGGGTTGTGAGTAAGATTAATAATTTAATCAATTTTTGGGTCGAGGTTTTGGACTTGATTGTTGGTAACAATTTAATCTAATGTTTACATCATAACTCGGGATTCATTGGGTATCAAAACCCAATGGTGATAACCGTTTGGTTTGGATTAAAATTCAATTAAGATTTCAAGTTAAAGTCAACAATTAATTTTAACCATACATTTTATATGATCCGCAATTTTTCAATCACACATTTAATCAATTTTCATCAAAATTTATTAAAAATCTAATTTTAATCTCTCCCAAACAGGGACAAAGTAAAGTTTGGCTCTTTCACTGTATCAGTGCTCTCTATCAACTAGTTTGAAAGTCAATTATGGACCCTTTTCGACCACTGTGATTACTAGGAGTTCACATCTCCATTCAGATCTTCAACACACGTTTAGAGATTTATGTTGGAAGTTCTACATGGTGAATTCTTGATAATATTTGTTAGAATGCAGAGTTTTATTCTAAAACGTTATATAATTATAATTAGTGACACATTAGACCAATAAAAGTAAATTTGATTTGTCCGTTTAAATCGTACTTAGTCACTTCGAAACCTAGGCTTAGACATTAGCATGATAAATTGTACTTTTAAGAAACACAATCAAAGTACAGCCACCTTAACCAACGACAAAATCACGTTTTATCATAACCTAATGTCACTTAAATTTAATTCTTCATGAAACCCCATAAATGTATTTACAAACTATTTAAACATGATTGTATATATTAAGAATGTGTTTGAGTCACATTATTTTGAAAGAATGTATTCTGAAATAGTGGATTGGTGGAAAATGTGTGGACCGTGTGGTTAAAAAAGAAAGAAGAGTTATTGATGTGATGGAAAATATTATTTTATTGAATGATGTGCGATTGAAAATAAGTAGAAGAATGAAAATAAAAATTTTAATATGTACCAACAAGAGCTAAGCATTATTTTCAAGAAAAAAATTAGGGTAGACTAAATAAATATTTTTTCATCGCTCAGTTCAATTCATTGATTGTTACATCTAAATTATCCAAACACAATATAAAGGGGTGTCAATGGTAAAATCTCATATTATGAAAATACGTAAACTTATTATCGACATATATTAGGTTTGGAGCTAAGTTAACTTAATAAGATTGACAATTTTTAAGATACAACCTCTAATACTCAATAAAAGCTATGTGCAACCAATTTGTCCTAAAGCTCAATCGTGCAATCACAATTCAAGAGTACCATCTAATTTCTATGCATTAGTCATATGATTCACTCTAAATTCGATGTGGGGCCTTTTTCTTTGGTAGCACCGACAAGGTTGAATCAATCTAAGTCAAGATAAATCATTTAACTAAAATAAGAGCAATTGATAAGAGAAAATTTCGCATATTTTTTTTAAAAATTTTTCCATTCCAATCAATTCATTACTAGGTTTAGAAGATTCGAAGTAACTAAATTCAGAAAGTTATAATAGATTATATGTTAGTTTTAGTCTACTTTTTCATCTTCTGAGACGTATTATGTTAATATCGTATTATTATGATATATTAGTTAATGAATTTAAATTCTAAAATACCTTATGTTCACAATTCAAATTTATATATATTCTCAAAAACCCTAATTCACTCTCTTCAAACTAAAATATTAAATTTTCATGAAAAATCGAAATCATAATATAATTGATAGACATGACAAGATTCGAACGAATTTTTCATTTCATGAAGGTATGGGCCAAAGAATTAATCAATTAGGTCACCTCAGCTGGTGACGCAGATAGCTTACCATCCAACTTATAATTATTAAGCTTATCATTCAAACAATTTTGTCGAGATGTTTCTAATTCTTCAATCCAAAATAATTCAATTTACTCCCTTTAATTTATTTTTTCTAAGTTAAGTTCGGAATTTTTGAAAGACATATTTGATACTTTGATCAGTCTATTTTATCATATATGTCAAACATTTATTGGATTAGAATATTATGAGAAATTGAATTTTTTTTTATAAAAAAAATTAAAAATTAAAAATTAAGAACATGAATCCAAGAAGCAATGTTTTTCTCAAACTCTTCGCCTCTTAAGGTTGAGAAAAAGAAGTTTTTCAATAACTTGCTCAAACTCTGTGTCAAATTGTACTCAACAATAGATTGATCTTGAAAATTTTATCTTAGTTTAAAAGATTTTGAAATATTGCTTGATCATAGGCGAGATTAATTCTTGATCTGGATTATGAATTTTGATTACGAGCAATTAAATAGGCAACTTTATTCTAAATAAACTTAATTAAAAAGTAAGCAAAATATGAAACAGAAAAAAAAAATTATATTTTTGAGTTCTTACAAAATTTACTTCCATAGGTTTGAATGATTGTTAAAATTGGTTTAAGTATAAAATCATGAAAAAATTATTTTTGAGTTAAGTTTGATCAAATATTCAGATTTGATCTGACATTTAAACTATGGAAATAAATAGATTAACTTATTCTACTCGTCGAGTAGATTGTTGTCATATTTTTGGAATAACAAATTCAAATTCGGATGAATGAGAAATTGCGGTCCAAAGTTGAAAAAAAAATAGAGTAAAACTGGCTGAAAATTTTTCTAACTTCACCGCTCGCCTAGCGCTCGAGCGACGCAATGGCGATAGCAAAAACTGCGACTCTTAACAAAGGTTGATGAGTTTTGAAGCGTGTTTCTTCACCTACAACCTCTCATCATTTATAAATTAGATCATTGGGACGTATATTACTTCATCCTAATGATATGCAATAATAGCATAACATTAAATTCATTTTTCATAACCAAAACTCTACATAAAAATTTGTTTTCCATTTCATTTTAGAATAAGTACAAAAACCAATTTCGGTTTGTTGTTCTTGTATTTTGGAGGGCTACAAATGCAAGAAGTTAGTCCTTGTATATTGGAGTTGGTGCCATCATCCGTAGGCACCGTTGCAGGGCAAAATCAGCTTAAGAACAAAGACTTTAATTATTGCCTCGACCTTGCATATATTTCACTTAGTGTTACTTTGTATTCTTTTTCTTTGGTGTTTTATTACTCATTTCATTGCCGTTACTCTATCAATTTTTGATAAGGTTGGTAAATCTAATTTTTGATTTTAAAGTCATCGCTCATATCCATTTTTTTTTTTTCTTTTTTATCAACAATGATAACATGATTTTAGGACCTCTGTGTTGTTAAATCCTTGAACTGCAGAACCAAATTTATAATTTTATTTTTATTGTTCACTTCAAAAGAATATGTTGACTAGTTCACTTTGTCGAAAATTTAAATTATTAGAAATATGGTAAACTTTATATATTCATTTAGAGATGTTGAAAGTGCATTAACAATTTTCTAGTGTAAATTGATGTGAGTACTAAATTGAAAACACTCTTAGCCCCTGTTTGTTTGGATAAAAATCATTTTTTTAGTAAATTTAGATTTAAAAAATGGGGAAATGTATGTTGAAAATTTATGAGCTCCATAAAATATATGATTAAAATTAATTACTGACTAACTTTAACTTAAATTTTGATCAAAATTTTTAACTGAACCAAACAAGGCTTGGACTTAATTACTTGTACTAAACAAATAAAGCTCAATCTATACAAATAATTTAGATTTGGATTACTTCATGGATATGTGTACAATTTTAGCTCAAATCCACATCAACAAGTGTCTCGATCACTTTATAAAAGCAAGTTTTGAGTGTAAAATGGCTACACAAATTTCAGGAAAAAGTCTACAAAACTTGCATTGGTGTGTCCCCACTATAAGCTTATATTCAAAGTGGTTATTAGCAACACAATTGACCGGCGCTAGGTATTCTTGATTTTAATGGAGATTAGTTAGAAACGTAAGTGTGTTTGAACCACATTATTTTGGAAGAATGTACTTTTGAATAGTAGATTGATGGAGAATGTATGTTTGAAAAAGAAGGAAAAGTTATTGATGTGATGAAAAATATTATTTTATTGAATAATGTATTGTTGAAAATGAAAATTTTAATATGTACCAAACATGGGCTGAAATTATTCATAAATTTCGACAGGATTTTAATCTATTATACATTGTTTGTGTTATACCAAGTTCCAATAGTTGATAGATTGAAGTAAAATTTATTTTATTATAATGAAATTCAATTTATTTATGGGTAATCCTATTGTATTGTTTATATAGATTTATGATTATGAATAGCGAAGTCCAAAAAATAAATTGTGAAATACAATCATCTTTATCTATTTTTGAATTATCTTTAGTTGTATGGATAAATGAACACATTAGTTTTGATATGTTAGCACATATTGCAGCTCTCTTTTGAAATAGTATTTGATCTCATGAACTAGAATGTAGAGACATTAGAGCGAATATGTGGATGCTTATCAGATGAACAAGTTCATTAGAATCTTAGTATCATTGGATCGGTTGTGAAATTGATCGTTTAATTCGAGATAATTATGAGATTTTTTGTGTCGTTAGTCATACTTTGATAACTTTGGATGTAACTCTACTTTATGGTTGCTAATACAGTACGAAATGGATATTACATATATTATATGAGGACTAATAGGGTACGAAGGTGTAGTTTATCACCCCTAAACAGTAGGAAAATATATCTTGAATTCTTAAAATTGAATAATCATACTAAAAGTCCGTTTGGTACCGATTAAAATTCAATTAAAAATTTAAAATTGAAAATATAGTCGTTATTAGGTCTTACTCGTCTAATAAAAGTCAACAATAACGACTATTTTTTCATTGTTAATCTAATTATAATCTCTATCAAATGGGCTCTAAATGTCCTTGGCTAGTGTGGTGTAATGATTTGAAAGAGGTTTCATATACTATTTGATAAATCGATAGTTTTAATTAACAAAGAACATAATTGGTGTAACGAATTCACATCTCTTAACCATTTGGATTATAAATGATGAATGAAGTGTATTTCACGCTAACTGGACATTTCAGGTAAGGTCGTACCACATGACTTATTACATCACATGGTGGCCTTGAAATAATTAGTTGAATTTAATTTATCTAAATGTGTTTGGAATATAATAATCCATATTATTTTCATTATGGTGGAGATCGTAATGAGTTGAACACAAAAGTTATGCAGTGGAAGATAAAAGTAAGGATTTAATTAATCTATGGATGTGGGACATTTATCCAATTAATTAACCAATGGATTGGACTATTAACGGCTGAGCCGAAAATTAGTCGATGTGAAAATTATGTCGCTTCATGAATAACTCTCATCATCATCATCTCTTTCACTAGAACAATCTTCCTCCAACATAATTGCCATCTTGTCGTCGCCGCTTTCTCACATGAACTCCATCCCAACCCCTACAACACCACCAACTCCGATCGCCATTGCTTGCTCATGTGTCACCAGATCTGAAAATTTCAATTTGAACTCTCTCTTCGTCTTCGACGAAAATGTCAGATTTGAATATTTTTTAAAATTCGTGTTTGTTGAATTTTTTAATTTATATTTTAGAGTAATTAAACATTTGGATTTATGTGATTGGAGATTTATTGTCGAATGGAGCAAGCAATGTGAAGGTGGTGGTTGTGACAGGGTGGTGATTATGGCCAAATTTTAACCCATAATTGTCAGACTCGATCCGAACATTGACTCGGAGAATGCATCCGGTCAATGAGTTAGTGGTTCAACCGGTGACCCGGTGGTTTAACTGGCGGGTCATTGCGTAAAAACCTACAAAAAAATATAAAGTATAAATTTGTTTTAGAGGCAAAATTAAAATTTTTAATTTATTTTTCACTAATTATTTAGGTCTATAAAATAAAATAAAATGTTGGACCAAAGTTTTTTAAAAGAATATTTTTATAAAAATTATAAATGATTCATTAGTTAGATATAAATTATTGTACACAAATAATGCTAAAGCACTTTGTGTTCAAGTAGTGATGAACTCATTATTTTTTAGAGATCAAAAATTCAATTCTCTTGGACTCAATTTTTTTGTAAAGGGATTTCAAAACCCAATTAAACAGCTCAATCGGACCAGGTAAATCACCGGTTAACTTGGTCAAAGCCGAATTTTTAATTAAGTCGAGTGCATTTCTATCAAATTAATATGTTCGACCCGGTTAAGGGTTCGGGCCGCCGGTTTTCCTGCCCGACCGGCTAGGCCAATTTCGGCCTGTTTTTAACCTGATTATTTTATTAATTAACAAATTATTTTTGGAGGGAAACCATTTATTATGGTCAAATTGTGTTAATGAAATGTCGAGGTTATAATTCTTGAAAAAATAAAGATTGAGGACAAAAGTGTAACGAACGAGTACGTAGGAAGGGAAGTCCAAACCTACCCCAAGCAGAATAAATTTTTCTGATGTATGGATTAGTCATGAAGATTCATTGGCTACAATTAAGCGAACAACATAAACAGATGTTTGCACGAATTAACATCTCATCCTCCACAGATACATGAACAAATAATACCCAAAAATCAACTACTAACCAAAACCCATAACCATTCGATAGTACACAATGCTAAATTATTCACCATGTACGAGGACCCCCAAAGCATTCCAAGATCAAATTACAGGTCGGGCTAATATGTTAAAAAAAAAAAAAATTACACAAGAAATTTTTTTTTTACATAAAAAAAAAATCTACTAAAAAAATTCAATCGGCTAGTGGCTAGCCCGGTCCAGCCCTCGCCAGATCCGTCCCTAGTTACAATGCCCACCTCAGTCCATGTTTGAGCCACATTAAAATTTTCATTATCATTCTTCTACTCACTGTCAACCACACATTTTTCAATAAAATAATATTTTCCATCACATCAATAACTTTTCCTTCTTTTTCAACCACATATTCTCTATTAATCTAACATTCCAAAGTACATTTTTCAAAAATAAAGTGGCTCAAACACACCCTCAATCTATTTTTTCTGGGTCGGCGTAACCAACATTATGTAAGAAATATGCATGTTATATTGTTTCATGAGATAACAATAACATCTTACACGTAATAGCGAAAATTCGAAGTTGGTATTGAATATGAAGAACTTAGAGCCCGTTTGAGCCACATTATAATGAAAATGAGAATGAAAAATATAGTCGTTATGAACCCCACACAAGAGATAGAAAGTTTGAATTTTAATGTTGATATAATGGATAACGGTCATATTTTTTATTTTAATGAAAAAAATTGTGGCTCAAACAGGGCCTTACAATTGATTTTAAACAGAACAGCAACAACTCAATGTTGATTATAGCCGGCAAAATGGATTCTCTCACAAGACCGTTTGTTGGGATGACCTTTTAACGTAGNAGCCCGTTTGAGCCACATTATAATGAAAATGAGAATAAAAAATATAGTCGTTACGGACCCCTCACAAGAGATAGAAAGTTTGAATTTTAATGTTGATATAATGGATAACGGTCATATTTTTTATTTTAATGAAAAAAATTGTGGCTCAAACAGGGCCTTACAATTGATTTTAAACAGAACAGCAACAACTCAATGTTGATTATAGCCGGCAAAATGGATTCTCTCACAAGACCGTTTGTTGGGATGACCTTTTAACGTAGACAATGTGGGTTTTGGAGGTTTTGGGCCTTTAGGTAGTAATTGGCAGTAGCTGTATTATTGTATTTTTTATTTTTTTTTAGCCAAATTCAATGAAAAAATGTCAATTGTCCTCTATAAGAAGTCTAGCAATTTGCCATGTACAAGTAGCATGGCTCGATAGTAATTTGGGATAATACAATGAGGGGGTTTTTGTTGTGTATTACATAAAAAGAATTCTGTAATTTACTTTTAAGGACAAATAAGTCCATGTTTAAAAATAAATCGGCCATGAATGCAAAACAAACAATTTTGGCCACTTCCAATAATGAAATGTGAAAAATGGACATTTTGTCCGATGTCCTCTTAAAAAAATTAATAAAGAGGGTCTCTCTCTCTCTCTCTCTCTCTCTCTCTCTCAAAGTGAGTTAACCGACAATTTACCTGCCCGATTGACCGATTTGATTGGATTTTGAAATTCGTTTAGTTCAAAGAAATTGAACCTTAGACCTCTAAAAAAAATAATGGGTTCCTCACTATTTGAATACAAAATACTATAGTATTACTTGTGTGCAATAACTTATATATAGGGCATGTTCGGTAGAGATTAAAATTGAAAAATTAGCCGTTATTGTTGACTTTTATTAGACGAGTGGGACCCAATAACGATTATATTTTCAATTTTAATTGAATTTTAATCATTCTCAAACATGCTCCTAACTAATAAATCATTTATAGTTTTTATAGAAATATTCTTTTAAAAACTTTGGTCCAACATTTTATTTTATTTTATAAACCTAAATAATTAGTGAAAAACAAATTAAAAAATTTAATTTTGCCCCTAAAAAAATTTATACTTTATATTTTTTATAGTTTTTTATGCAATGACCCGTTGGTTGAACCATCGGATCACTGGTTGAACCACTAACCCATTGACCCTTTGCATTGTCTGGGTCAGTATTCGAGTCGAGTCTGACAACTGTGCACACACCTATGTGCGAATGATCAACTGATAGGACTGGATATAGTTTGATTTAATTCTAAAGAGAAAATCGAACATCAAAATTTTTGGATGTTTATTAAGTGAAATCATGGGGTCCAAAATTAAATCTTTCAATATTTATAACACTACATTAATCCAACTAATGACATGTTCAATCTTAAATTCAAAATTAAATCTTTCAATATTTATAACACTACATTAATCCAACTAATGACATGTTCAATCTTAAATTTTACAAAATAACGTAATCTAATTTAAAAATATACAAATAACAAATTGCGTAATAAGATATATTCACCGATATATACAATTTAGATTACTTTATCTATACAAAGTAAAAAAATGAAAACACGTTAGAAAATCTCATGTAGAACTTATTTAGATGAAAGTTGAAATTATAAGAAATAGTTTAATTTTTGCAGTTCAAAAATTTGAAAATTGTATAATTGACTAATTCTAGAAATCTTTGAGTAAATATAGTATTTAATAATTTTAGATGTTTGGTGTATATTATTTAGTTATAAATAATTTTTAAAATGATTAAAAATTTAAGATAATATTAAAAAAAAAAAAAAGGGGTTTTTTAACACCTAGGTCTCGTTTGGGTTCGTAAAACTTGAAATTTGAACTTCATGTCTAACCACATTTTAGGTTTTTCAGAACACAGAATTATTCTCTGCATGTTAAAGAGATATATAGAAATATTATTATATTTTTTCTCTTTAACTTCCAATTGATTATATCGTTTAAGTTATCTGCAATGTACTGTAATTAGTTTGAGTTAAGATGGTATGTCTCTTTCCTAAATTTGTACATAGATTTCAGGTTTAGCGTGAATAAACTCCACAAATCAGGGATAGAAACCTCATAGCTCGAAGTCAAGGAAGCGTCGTAACTACGTTTCCATCCATTTTCAATAATTTTGTTGGTCTACAATATGAATATATATTTTTTCCACGCGGTATAGTTTCAACTATAAAATTTCTAATATTTTGAGATTTTTTTTTTCCACGGGATAAAAGATATTATACACACCGTCTTCCAATTAAACATTAAAATTGCATGACAAATATTTAATATGCCACGTCACCTCAACTAGCGACGCAGACAACTTACCTATTATATTGGAACGTATATTCAAAATAGAATCATGATACATGTACAATCTAGTTTGAGAATATTGGTTGACAACATCACATTTATTCATTTTAAAAACTATTTTTAAATAAATTGCGCGAATTTTAGCAATACCAACATTGTATACCATTGTGATCAAGTATGATTGTATAAGCATAATTGATAATCCATTTCACTTCCAGCCAAATTTTTCCGAGTAAATTTTGATATAAAATTACTGTGGATGATATAAACTTCATAAAATAGTTTTATCATTTCAAAAATAAAATGTCAGACTATCGTAACAACTACAATGATATACGTTACTATTTGTTACATATAGAGGGTGTTTGGTAGAGAGTAAAATTGAAAAATTAGTCGTTATTGTTGACTTTTATTAAACGAGTGGGATCCAATAACGGCTATATTTTCAATTTTAATTGATTTTTAAACCGTACCAAACAGGCTCATAAGTTATATTTGAACCTCGTTTCGTGTGCTAAAATGGATGGGAGCTAAAAACGTCACAACTTGCCACTCTATCATCACAAAGACACTAGAAAATTAATGGATGGTTTCCTTCACCATCTCATCTGACAATGCTGGTGGGTGAGCGGACAACTCTATGTCAACCTCGAATGGTTCATATCGTCTATTTATGACATGTTTGATATATTAAATTGTACACTTATTTTGATTTAATAATATAGAAGAAAAAAATTTAATTAAGATCTTTTCTACTTAGGGTCATAGCTAGAGTAGATAGTCCAAAGCATTATTGTAAGAGGTATATTGATTTTGGAGCGCACTAAACGCAACTTTATCTTATTTTTTTTAAAGGGTTAAGCAACCGTTCAAAATTTTGAAAATTATATAGTTGACTAATTTAAATGAACATTTGAATGTTCTATTATAAAACAAAACATTGGAAACCTGTTGAGGGATATTCCACATGGATAATTATCTAAGTGTCAATGGTTAATATTTAACGTTCAATAGTGGAATTGGTCATTCGAATTGAGACCATCATAGTACCTTATATGAGGGTAATCATACTTTGGTGATATTAGATATTGCTCTACCAAGGGTCGTTAATAAAATATCGTTCGGGTATATCAAGAATTATATGAAGGTTGTGAATGATCAATAGATGATTTTTCACTCTTAGATAGTAAGGATTATGGTCTATATTTCATTCAGTTAAATTGATAACAAAATCTTTGGCCAATGTGTACTCATAAGTCGAAAAACAGTTTTCGACTTACATTAATTTAATAGTGGGATGAAAGATATGATTGATAATTGAGATTGACACATATCCATATTTTGTAATTGATCGGATTATATTGACGAAAGAATTATAGTTTTAGGGTAAACAAACAAATTTGGTTTGTCATACCACGTGATATTTATAATCACATGTATTGTCCTGACACATTGTTAAATGTCGATTTGGGACAACGGATGTAAATTGGTGATAAATTAAAAAATAATATTTTAATATATGAATGTTGATTAGATCAAATTAATAATTCACGTCTTTAGAAATTGTGATCGAAAGCCTAATGGGTCACACACAAAAAGA
>CAIGRL010092693.1:0-16950 GCA_903798325.1 Fraxinus xanthoxyloides
GCAGAGTTGTTGAAATTCTATTATAGATGAATTTTATACTATAAAACATCGTCGTGTACAATTTTTCTAGTTATATATAAATTTTATTCATATATTAAATTTAAAAATTTTTGTCCCACGTACCATTAAATTCTGGCTCCGCCCCCGTACCATTGATTTCAAGCAATTTAAGTAATCACATAAAAAACAATAAAAATAAAATAAAGGACATCAATAATTGATGACAGAGGAAAATTCTTTGAAGAACTCTTCACAGAAATAAAAAAACCTCAAGGCAAATCTTATAAAAATGATCAACTAGAAAAATTAAATTACAATTAGTCCAGACACAACTAAACTTTAACCGACTCTAACCATCTTGTAAATCATCAATGAACTCCTTTAGTTGTGCACGCTCGCACTTCCCAAAACTCTTGGCTACTTTTCTCTCCGCATGGATCGCAAAAAGAGAACTCATTTCGGAGCGCTGGAACTCTAAGCGTATTTTCTCCAACTTTAGAACTATGAAGACTTATAGGTGAAGGTAAGTTTTTTGAGATTTGATCAAATATCTTTCTATTTTTTATCTGTTAATTGAGGCAAGAGGTACTAAAATATGTTTTGGATCTTCAAAGTTTGTTCACTTGACTGAATTCAAGGCTCAACCAAAGTTAGAACAATGTTTGTGACGAATATTTGAAAAATTGATAATATAGTTGAATCAAGAGATCAATGAAAAGTGTTTTCATTATTGAATAATGTGACCTCTATAATGAAATGCAACACACTTTGGAACGTTTCACGAGTTGTATATGTATAGTGTTTGGGGGTAAAATAGGAATGAAAATCAAAATTGAAATTGAAATTGAATTTGAATAGTTCTCTAACCCATTACTGCTCGAGCGTCAAGCGAGCGACAAACTCGCCACTCGAGTGAGAAGGTCGTAGCCGCGAACGCCAAATGAACTGTTGTGAATGCTTGAGCTCTCGGTACCCGATGTCAAGGACCGCAGCTTTGCTCTCGGTACCCGATGTCAAGGACCGCAGCTTTACCTAACTCCTTGACCCAATCACAGCTGTAGTTTGCCAAACTTCGGCTACACATTGTAAATATTAGTTCAGTTTGAGTTGTGATTTCCTTTATATTGTAATAGTTTATTTCAAAATAGCTCTGATATTTGTAATCGTTTGGTACAATTTCTCATCATTTAAATGTCTACTCCTATTACTTAGATTTTTCTACCACAAACTATTATAGGGGGTATTAGTCATTCAAAAATCTCCCAAGCTTACTGATGTTCATCCCTGCACCATCCATTGTAATTTCTTACTTTCATCAATCAATGATCAATTCACTTTCAATGCATTTAATTTCTTTGTTGCAAGCTTTCTATAAATTGTAATCAAATCTTTTTCGTCTCGAAACGATCGAGAAATGCGGAAGGTAGTCTAGCGGAGCAGACTACTATTGCACTATGTCCCTTTTTGTACCAAGAAGAAAGGCACCACATGAAACGTGAGAATCAGAGTTGCATCTCACGACCCTCGATAAGAAAGCTATATATCCAATTACATCAAATACCACAGAAGTATCCTCTAAAGAGGAGTACGAAATGGAGTGTGGATGTGCTTGATCAGACAACTACTAGGTTGTGTTATGTAGTGGAGGGCCTCGAGAAAAAAATTTGAGGTGGTGAGACGAAAATTCGTGAATTACATATCCAACTGAATGAAAACGGAGGGGCTTGCACATCAATGACTGAAGTTGTTGCTATCATACCTGATTTGCAGGATGAAATGGAAGCGTTGAGAGCTCAATTACCAGTACTTCAACGTGTGGTTGGCAATGGGCAAGCCCCCGCACAAGAGTATTTTCCCATGCTCAGAATTCCAAAACCGTGTACCTACGGAGGGGCATACGATGCAAAACAAGTCAATAACTTCTTGTTTGATATGGAAAAACACTTTCTTATGGTTTCGATCGAAGACGAAGCAAGAAAGGTTACAACAGTTACCATGTATCTTGGTGGAGATGCAAAACTATGGTTACGAACAAAGTATGATGATATTCAAGCCAACATGGTCTGAATAGATTCTTGGGCTCTTCTCAAGGAAGCAATCAGATCATAGTTTTTCCTAGAAAATATGGAATATCAAGCACGACGAGCTACGAGAACTGAAACATACAAACTACGTCAGGGAGTATATGAAAGCCTTTTCAGAACATATGTTGAATACTCGAGATATGTTAAAAATGATAAGCTATTTACCTTCATGGAAGGGATAAAACCGTGGATACACATTGAACTTCAGAGATAGAAGGTTACTGATTTGAGTGCGACCATGAGAGCTGTTAAATGTTTTAAGTGATTATTAACCAAAATCGAGAAAAGATCGACCTTTGGGGAATACTCAAGCTATTGGAGGTGAAAACCGATGTTACAGAACCAGTTCGAACTCAAATGGAGGAGAGCGTTACTCTCATAATAAGGGAGGAGCTTATCATGGCACTCGTCAAAGTAACTTGTAGGGAAACTATCAAAACAGCCGTCAAGGAAACTATAACGGTAGTAGCAGTAACAACATGAATAAAGAAAAAGCAATGGAAGCCAGATCTGATACTACTCCTAAATTGATGTACTTTTTATGTGAAGGATCCCATTAGGTGGCGGAGTGTCCTAAGAAACAGATAGTGAATGCATATTATCAACTAGCCAGTAGTGGAATGAGTTCAAAGCAAGATGCTCCACAAGCTAGCTGTTATGGAAAGACTGACTCTGAAGAGGATGAGGATGTGTTGACACATTCTCACATCGGTGCAATACACTATCACATTGAACTACTATAAATGATAATGTTCCCTCGAAAGAGCCAAAGATAGAAAAATCGAAGGCTCGTATTTATAGGGCCAAGGGCCTAATGTACATTGATGTGAAAATCAATGGAAAGCAAATAATGGTTTTGTTCGATACTAGTGCTCCCTACAACTACCTCGTAAGTACTGAAGTAAAGCGAATCAGACTTGTTCTGAAGAAAGGTAGTGGGAAGGTCAAAGCAACCAACCCTGCTACTCCACCAATAGTTGGAGTAGTGAAATCTGTGTTGCTCAAAATGGGTCCTTTTGAAGAAAGGACAAACTTGTCCGCAATTTAGATGGATGACTTCAAGCTTATTTCGGGATTTGAATTTCTTTGGGATACTAAGACCGCAGTGTTGCCATATTCTGATTCATTAATGATGATGAGTAGTAAACTGTGCGTCATTACTTCACAAGTTGGGAAGATGGGCGAGAAGGGTATCTCAACCATGAAATCTGGTAAGGGTTATAAAAGAAATGAACCCTCATTTTTGTACACTCTTCGATTAGAGGAGATCGAAGATGCGACTGACCATATTCCAACACCTGTCAGAATTCTTATTAAGGAATTTGAGAACATCATGTAGGATGAGTTACCAAAGAAATTGCTACCAACAATAGCGATTGATCATGAGATTGAACTTATTTCAGGTGCCAAACCTCCCGCTAAGGCACCCTACCATATATCTCAGCCTGAGTTTGAAGAATTTTGGAAACAATTGGGAGAAATGTTGGAAAGTGGGATTATCGTGCCTGCGAAATCACCATATGGAGCTCCCGTGTTGTTTCAGAAAAAGGCCGATAGTTATCTTAGAATGTGCTGCGACTATCGAGCCTTGAACAATATCACTATAAAGAATAGTGTTCTATTTCGCTTGTCACATATTGCTTCAACCGATTGAGTAGGGGTGAGATACTAGGCAAAGATTGATCTCAGGTCTGGATACTAACAAGTTCGGATCAAAGAGGAAGATGAAGTAAAGACTACAGTGGTAATAAGATATGGAGCTTTTGAATTTAAAGTGATATCTTTTGACATAACAAACGCTCCGCAACGTTTTGTACGATGATGAATCAGGTATTTCACGGGTTCTTGGATGATTTTTTGATGGTGTAACGGACAACATAGTCATCTATAGTGAGACATTGGAGGAACATGTACAACATATAAGGCATGTCTTCAATCGGCTATGAGAGAATTAACTCTATGCCAAATCGTCTAAATGATCATTAGCTCAGACGTCTTTCAGTTTCTTGGGTCACATCATCGAACAAAGTAAAATACGCATGGATTTGAAAATGGTTACATCCATCAAAGATTGGCAACCACCAAAGAACGTCTATGATGTGCATTCATTTCTCGAGTTATACAATTACTATCGAGGATTTGAGAAATGGTACTCAAAAATTGCATTGCCACTTACGAAATTGACATAGAAGGATAATGATTGGGAATGGTCATCACAATGCCAAATTTCTTTCGAAAAGTTAAAGGAATCGATGTGGATGAACCCAGTGTTGGCCATGCAGGATATGACTAAACCACTTGAAGTTCATACCGATTCTTCAGATTTAGCACTTGGTGGAGTCTTTATGCAAGGACATTTGGTAGCATATGAGAGCCGAAAGCTGAACCAAGTAGAACATCATTACTCGATGCATGAAAAAGAGTTGTGACGGTAGTCCATAGCCTTGGGGATGGCATCACTACTTACTTGGGTCTCCATTTATTGTGAAGATAGATAACACTACGATGAGTCACTTTATGTCCTAATCGAAACATCAAGTAAACAGGCTCGTTGGAAGAATTTTTTTTCGGAGTTCAATTTTATACTAGATTATCGTTCCGAATCTAGCAATCATGTTGCTGATACTCTCATTTGCCAGGCCGACTTGGACACATTTGTTCTATAGCTGCTTTGTCAGGGAGCACGATTACCACAAATACCAAGGACCAAATTCGGGCACTTTTGGATAAAGATCGGTTACTCAATATTTGGTCGATCTCATCAAGCAGGGCAAAACTCACCAGTTCTGGCTCGATAGGGCCCAGTGAAGACTAAAGGAAACTGTATATATGTTGCTAAGGGCGGGGATTTGAGGAAATCACTAATTACAGAATGCCACTACACAATTCGGCCATGGCATCCTGGATAAGAACGCACTTTTGCACTACTACAACATTGCAAATTATATGAAAACATATCTTATTTGTTAGCAAGATAAGACAGATCATCAGAAAAAGATAGGCTTGCTTGAACCCCTTTCCGTCCCAACCGGGCCATTCGATGGTGTATTGATGGACTACATTGTTGGATTGCCAAAAGTTGGAGAGTTTGGACTATCATCGTTGTGGTAGACCGTATATCAAAGTAAGTAACTTTCATCACAGCGCCCAAGTATGTATCAGCTGAAGAGACGGTTTAACTCTTCTTCAAACATATTTTCAAATACCAGGGACTGCATAAAGATATCGTCAGTGATCGGGATCCTCGATTTACCAGCATATTTTGGATCGAATTGTTCAAACTTCTTGGTTCAACTTAAGCATGAGTTCTAGTTTTCACCCACAATCTGACGGACAGACGGAGCACTTTACTTCTATGCTGGAAGAATATTTTTGGCACTTTATCTCTACTTCGTAGAAAATTAGGTGAAACTTTGGATGTACCTCAGATTTGCTTTAATGCCCAAAAGAGCTCTTCCACCAATAAAATTTCATTTGAGATTGTGACTAACCAGCAACCATTACTCCCTCATACTGTGGATATCGATCAAAGTACCAAGTCTCCTCAAGTGAAAAACTTCTCTTAAGAGTGGAAACGAAATATTGAAATTGCTTGGAATTATCTTGAGAAAGCTAAAAAATGGTATAAAAAGTCTACAAATTTAAAGTGTTGTTTCCTCGAGTTTAATGTTGGAGATCTAGTAATAGTAAAACTTCTCGACAGAAACTATTATAAACCGACAAGAAGGAAAGACTAAAGATTGATGCCAAAATATATTGGAACATTACCCATCGTGAAAAGGATTGGAAGAGTCGCATATAGAGTTGCACTTCCTTCATGGTGCAAAATCCACAAGGTCATTCATGTTGGTGTACTCAAACCATACTTTGCAGACAAGGAGGACGCATCCAGAAATGAGCCAAAGCGACTTGTGTTTGAATTGAGAAAAGACGAAAAGAAAGTTGCTGAAACTATACAGGACTATCGTACAACTCGAGCTTCTAGGAAATATTATCAAGAGTACTTGGTCAAATGGAGTGGATGCAGCAGTGAGGAGAATACTTGGGAAAGAGAAAAAGACCTTGGAGCATTCAAACCATTAATTAAAAAATATCATGTATCGAGGGCACTGAGGATGTCGTCAAAATAAATGGGGGAGAATGTCAAGGACCGCAGTTTTACCTAGCCCCTTGACCCAATCGCAGCCGCAGTTTGCCCAACTTCGACCGCACATTGTAAATATTAGTTCAGTTTGAGTCGTAATTTTCTTTCGATTATTATTATTATTTCAGTTGTAAAATAGCTCTAATATATGTAAACGCTTGGTATGGTTCCTCGTCATTTAACCGTCTACTCTTATTACTTAGCCTTTTCTTCCGCTAGCTATCATAGGGGGTATTAGTCATTCAAAAATCTTTCAAATTTACTGGTGTTTCATCTGTACCAGCCATTGTAATTTCATACTTTTCATCAATTGTAATTATCGCTTTCATCAATCACTGATCAATCTACTTTCAATGCATCTAATTTCTTTGTGCAAGCTTTCTATAAATTGTAATCAAATTTTATTTTGTCTCGAAACTATCGAGAAAATGCAAAAGATCGGAGCATAATACTACCACACGGTGTCCCTTTTCGTGCCAAGAAGAAAGGCATCCCGTGATTCGCAGGCAATGAGCCCAAGTTATTGATCTTCTTGAAGGACTTCAACTCTTTGTAGGACTCTATCAATTCCAAACTAATTTGATTACAATTACAATTCAATAATTCATATTTAGACTTTAATTATAACTTAAAAACTCATTATTTTGATTAAGGAAGTTGTCAATAACTAATTTGGACAGTACCAATCACAAATTCGATCTAACAAACTCCCATTTTGACATTTCGTGACAAAATAATTTATTTTGAAGTTAAAATCAAAACAAACTAAGTACAAACTACCGAAAGACTTAATTTCCAAAATCTACTTCAATATCTTGTCAACTTATTTCTTGAAACACAGAGAAATAATTCCACGTGGAAAGTAAGAGATATATGACAATTAAAAAATATAACTAAGTCATATAAAACAATGAAAGTAAAACATGTGTAATACAAAAGCATACAATACTACGTGCATCAATAATTTAGAAATAAAAATAGAATACTAAATATCAACATTGACAAAACACTAATCAAAATATCAATATTAAAATTCCAACATTCAATAATATCTATGACTTTTCCTAAGTCAAATATCTAAATAAAAAAAATATCAAATTCTCCCTCTATCTCATATTCTAAACTCCCCTAAAATAAATACTTAACTCTCCTTTTTTTTTGTCACAAATAACAAAGGAGAATAATTAATACAATCATGAATAACGCGTAGATGAATGAGTTAAAAAAAATACATATGAACAAATTATGCAAAATTATGCAACACATGTAATGAGAGAATAAAATTTTCATTCTTTTTGAGATAAACTTTTTTCATGAATTAACATAAAATCTTGAAAGTTTAATCATATAAACAGTTATTTGCTTACTCACACAAATATGACTTATAAATATTGAAAGTTTTCCCACATAACTTATTTTAAACCTAAATGCAACAAATTATATATAAAACACATGTGGGAAACATTATATGAATTTCTATACTAAAAATAATGACTCAATACACTTTGGGACGTTTCGTGGGTCGTATATTTATAATGGGTAGTGTTCGAGATGAAATATGATTGAAAATCATCATTAAAAAGGAATTTGAATAGTTCTCGAACTTATTGCCGCTCGAGAGTCAATCAACGTACCAAGCAAACGGCAAACCCGCCACTCAAATGAAAAGGTCGCTGCCAGTGAGCCATGAATAAACTGATATGAGCACTCGAGCGCGCAATAAGCGGGCAACAAACGATCAACATCTCGAATCTTGATCTTCTTGAATGTCTTCAAATCCTTTTAGGACTTTATCAACCCCAAACTATTTTGACTATATCTTATTCCTTTCCTCTATATCCCTTTATCTTCTTCGAATAATGAGCCTCCAAAGAATGTACTAAAGAATCTTGAGAGCATTTTCACTCGTTTCCTCTGAGATTTCAAGAATTAGGCGCGCTGTTTACATTGGAGGAGTTGAAATGAGATTTGTCTTCCCACTAGCGAAGGTAGACTGGGCTTCAGGAGACTACATGATGTGTTTGATACCTTCTTCATAAAGATCTGGTGGTTATTTTGTTCTCAAATATCACTTTGGGCTCAATTTTTACTGAGCAAATATTGTAGGGAGACATCCTTCCAAACGTTTCCCATTCAGCCTCTCCTACTAGGATGAGGTTGAAGTTAGTTGGATCACGAATAGAGCCACACATTGCGTGTCACTTTGGAACCAAACATATATTATTCTGGCATGATGTTGGATGGGCGATATTACATAACATCCTTATTTTTACATAGTCAGCAGACATCTTTGAAGGTGCAGGATTTTTTTATGGCGCCGAGTAGGATATTAGACGATCACTATAGGCTCTTCCACCACTTATAGCAGTACATATCAGGGGCATTCTTTCATGTGCGGAGGCCACAAATAGTATTGATTTGAGGGGCACACCAAATGGTAGCTTTGCTACCAAGTTAACATGGTAGTTAGTCAGCTTGGGTCGACAGCCCAATGACTCATATCGCTTACTATGAAGCACCAGTCTACATACTACTGTTTTATTCTTCTGCTTGAGAATAGTAGGATCTGATTCCAAGGATTTTATTATACAGAGGAGGATTGGATGTCACTGGCTTCACGTTGTCTGTTGTTTTGAGATCGAGACCATTAGTCAAATTTTTACATGAAGCACCATCTCTTACCAAGTTTGGCAGCATTTCAAGGACATTTTTAGATACCTATGCAGTCAGGTGAGGGAGTTAGATGAGGTTCTAAAGATGGCATTATTCTATACAGTACGTACGCTATGACCACATTCGCACTATCATTCCTCTATTAATATTCTAGTTTCTATGGATAGAGAGAAATGATGCGAAGTACAGGTGCTCCGCATGGAGCCTAGACGGATCATCTGAAAAAAAATTACTGCATAATTTCTTTATCTTCACGGAGGTAAATTATTAGTAGGGAAACTTGGTTGTAGTACCCATGTAACAATTGAAGTTACGAAATCTAAACAAGATTGATTCAACCCAAGAGATTCAAGAATCAACGTTTGAAAGCTCGACCCAATAAATTATTGAATCAAAGAACCAATACAATCGTTGAAAATATGTTGACATCATGATCACAAAACTTATGAATCTTACTTAATTTGATGAACACGTTAAGAACTTAATTCTTGATAAGTTCAAAATTAGTTTGATGAAAAAAAAAAAAGAAAACAATATGCTTTCCAATTAATCTCTCGATAAATTGTGTATTTTTACAATGAGTGGAATTAATATATTTATAAGGAACTCATAAAACCTACTTTAAAACGGAATTAATATTCAAAAGATATATAAAAAAAATACCGTACAAGAGTTTTAACTAAAATAAAAGAGTACACAAAATTTGAAAAATTCGTGACCAGATTTATACTATACTACCGCATAGTGTAGATCTATGTGGTCGCATAAATCTACTGAAACCCTCAACTGGGGTTTTGGTAAAGGGTCATGTGACCGCATGCCTTGAACATCTATGCGGTCGCATAGTTATTCATTCCGTCTCCTCCGTCTATTGTTTGAATCAAGTTGCTCCACTTCATTCAACTTTCATGCCCAATATGAAACTTGTATTTTTGCTTGCCATGATTAATGTTTCGTCCACCGTGACTTGGGCAAGTAGTCCCATTGCTTATTCCGCTTTGCTCGCGACCTAGTCATAAGTCTTTCCTCAACGATCAATGGATCATTGTCCGGACTTGCCCTCGTGTCATATATCACATCATTTTCTTCCTCTTCGAAAGGATTCGACCTCGAATTTGTGCCTACGTCAAATAGAGAAAGATAAGAAACAACAAAAATGTAAATTATCATAAACTTACCTTGAAACTCAAATTGTAACCATTAGTTTCAATCTTTTCAATGACGTGAAATGGTCCATCTCATTTAGGATGTAATCTTGACCTCGTTTGCATTCAAACAACCCATTTTTGCCTAAACACCCAAAACCAATTACCTAGTTCGAATATTTTACGCCTCTTCCTTTTGCTACCTTGAGATGCATATGATTCAACCCCTTACTTTCTACCTAAACTACCACTTACAATAATAGTTAAAGAAATTAAACCAAACAAAGTTAATGGATTTAAACAATAAACCATATCAAATCATTTAGTACAAGTAGTAGAGGACACTAAATTGGTTCCCAAAATATTCCATAAATTCGAACCAAAATAGTTAAGGACGTTAAATTGAAATATATATTCTCATGCCTCAAATTACTAACAATGCACTCCAAATGTCTATCATACTCAATTAATTACTTGCAACATACTAGAATATTATTAACTAGTGATTGATTGCTTATGAATGCATATGACAAATGACTTATTACTCTCAATTACTCTCATAGAAATATTAGATGCATTAACATGCGTAAAAGTACATGCCCTATGTCAAAAAATATTACTGCATGCTAGACCATCATCTAACCTATGTATGGGGTATTTATTCTTTACCATGCCATAGTTAAGCGTTTCTCCTTCAATGCTCATTAAATTCTCCACTTGCATCGAATCAATTGGTATCCCAATAAATAAGTCTTCATGGAACGAGTCTTTGAGTTCATGCAATAAATAAATATCCAAACTAGGGACGAGCTTCTTAGTTCTCACTAAAGTTCTTTCAATCTCGTTTTTTTTTTTTTTTGCATAAAACCCCACTTTTGATTTTTCTCTCACTCAATAGACTCTCTTTCTTTTCTCTTTTGTGGCTCTACTCTTTTTTCTTCTCACAATTAATCACCTCACTATTTTCTCTCTTCCTCTATTTTTGCCTTTATTTGTTTTTCTTTCCTTCCTCACCTCTCAGTCTTAATAGGTTCTCATAGGCCTGTGTGGTGTTAATGGTACAAAAGTAACAGTTCTCCCATCATTTACAAAGTTGTACATTTGAATCCATCATGTTTAACCTTCCTATCATATTGTTATGGCCTTCCGAACAAAATGCACCAACTAGGCATAGGAACCACATCACACATCACTTCGTCACTATACCTTTTAATTGGGAAATTCACCAAACTTGCCTGCATACCCTAACCAATGCAATTTATAAGGTCTAGGATATCTTATCGTAGTCAATCCTAATTTCTCAATAAGTGTAGTATTAGCAATATTAGTACAAGTACACCCATCAATAATCAAACTACATACCTTGTTTTTGACACGACATCTAGTATGCAAGATGTTTTCCCGTTGCTGCTCTACATCATCCAATTTAGGTTTTGTATTGAGAGCATGCATCACCACAGGTAACTCACCTCCTAGCGGGTACTCTATTCCATCTACTTCATTAGCATCATCTAACATGGGCATATCATCACAATCACTATCACTCACCACTTCTCCATTGTCACGGAAAATCATTGCTCTTTTGTTTGTACATTGAGATGCAATGTGCTCCGATCCCAAACACCTAAATCATTTGATATCTCGAGTCTTAGAAGGCTGGAAGTCTATTTTGGGAATAATTTTGCTTACAACTTCCTCCCTTTTACTTGGTGGTTCGGTCTTACTACTTGAAACAGCCATGTCACCTCTATTATCATCCCCACTTCAGTTTTCGAGAAGAGTTAGAACCCAAAGAACTCGATGTATATCTAGCTATCCCCTTCATCTTCAATTGCCTTTCCACCTTCATAACTACATGTAGCATGTTTTCCAACTCCACGTAATATTGCAACTCTACCACATTAGCTATCTTTCTATTCAAGCCATTCAAAAATCGGGCCATGGTGGCCTCCCCATCCTCCTCCACATTCACTCTAATCAAGGCAATCTCCATTTCTTTATGATAATCCCCCCATTTCGAGATCTATCGTATAGGCTTTGCAAATGCTAATGAATCTCCACGTAATAATGATTAGATACGAACCTCTTACTTATGATGGCCTTCAATTCTTCCTATGTATTAATATGCCTCTCATTGTTTCTCCTCCTAGATGTTACTATTTGATCCCACCAAATGATAGCATAATCGATAAATTCAAATATTGCAATATTTACCTTCTTTTCCTCCGAGTAGTTGTGGCAATCAAATATTAACTCGACTTTCTTTTCCCACTCCAAGTATGCTTCCGAATCACTCATTCATTTGAATGATGGAATTGTCATTTTGATATTGCACATACTTCACCATCTCCAACGGACTTTCTACCCCTCATTTCATACCTAACTCATATATCTCTCAATCTTCCAATTCGACATCCACCAATGCATCCTCATCAATATCACTATTTATTTCAAATTCACCAACAAAATCCGCTCTATGATCCAGCTTTCCTTGCCTCCTTGCATTAGGAATTTCTTTATGATTTTCCCAACGTAAATTAGCAAGCAATGTATATTGTCTATCTAATCTGTCTCTCACATCCTTAAATAACCTTTCGAACCGTTATATCACCTCATCTAACATGTTTACTTGATTAGTATTCCTGCTTGAAGTAAATTTGTCTCTATCCGACATTCTAAATCTAATCTAATATTTGCCTCACGTGTATACGCTCGTGTATCACTTAAAATTGGTTTTTTTCTCTCTATTAATCTCACCACTTTGCAATTTTTTACTTAATGTTTTTTTGCAAGCGTTTCAAAAAATTAATTCAATCTCAATTAAAAGTTAACCCTTGTGAAATCCAAACAAAGAATTAAGTAAGGAAAGTGATCTAGAATGATTCAAGAAGATAGCAATTTGAAATTTGAATGAAATATAAGGATAAATTCAAGAAAGTATTTATTGAATTCGAATTGGACACTTTTGAATTTGAATTTTTTTTACTAAAAAAAAGAAATTGTGCGCTGCTAGTATATTTTCGAATTTTCATTTTTTTTGCTCAAAAATTCAATCAAATACAAACGAAAGAAACAAAAATAATGTGGATACTAAATAAATACACAAACAAGTTTTAGAATTTTTATGAATTGGAGACGGAAAAAATTGAAGAACACGGAGAACGAAAAACAAAGACTCAAGCAAAAGGGAAAAAAATATAAACTAAAATTTTGGAGCCTTGCTCTGA
Source organism: Fraxinus xanthoxyloides (assembly GCA_903798325.1). Lineage (NCBI taxonomy): Eukaryota > Viridiplantae > Streptophyta > Magnoliopsida > Lamiales > Oleaceae > Fraxinus > Fraxinus xanthoxyloides. The sequence goes on from CAIGRL010092693.1 coordinate 13,274, forward strand.
TATCATCTGATCTGAACCCACGTAGCAATTGAAGTTATGAAACCACACAAGATTGATTCAACCCAAAAAAATTAAGAATCAATGTTTGAAGCCTCGACCCAATAAATTATTGAATCAAAGAACGAACGTAATAGTCGACAATATGTTGACCCTGTGATCACAAAACTTATGAACCTTACTTAGTTTGATAAAGGCCACAAGAACTTAATTCTTGATAAGTTTAGAATTAGTTCGATGAAGAACAAGAAGAAACCAATATGCTTTTCAATTAATCTCTCAATAAATTATGTATTTTTGTAATGAATGGAATGAGTCATATTTATAAGGAACCCAAAGACCTACTTAAAAACGGAATTAATATTCAAAAGATATAAAAACTATACCATATAAGAGTTTTAACTAAAATAGAAGATTATGCGACATTTGGAAAATTTGTGGCCGAATTTATATTATGTGGCCACATAGCATAAATCAATGAGGTATATATCAACCGAAACCTTCCACTGGGGTTCCGGTAAAGGGGCATGCGACTGTATGCACTGAACAACTATGAGGTCGCATAGTTGTTCCTTTTGTCTGCTCCATCCATTACTTGAATCAAGTTGCTCCACTTCGTTTCAACTCCCATGCCTAACATAAAACTTGTCCACTTGCTTGTTGTGATCAATGTTTTGTCCACCATGATTTGAGCAAATAGTCTCATTGTTTTTTACCCGCTTTGCTCGCGACCTAGTCATATGCACTTCTTCAACAATCAATGGATCATTGTCCGGAGTTGTCCTCGTATCACAGATCACATCATTTTGACTCTCCTTCTCCCATCACCACCCACTTTAGTTATATGGCGTACTTTACATCTTATGGTACGCATGGCGCCTAGATCAGGGTGGATGTTGCATTAGGGCATTCTCTACATCTTATGGTACCTGCCTAATTTTGGAGGTCAAGCTCTAAGCTATACTGGACAGGATTCTTCTTCCCAGAGGACGTGGTATCACAAATATTCAATATTCAACTATAACCATTCACCGCATCACCAAAATGGAAGATCATGGAAGATTCAAGGCATACTCAGACAGATCAGACACGCCATTTCCTTCTAGCGAGACACTATTTCCAAATTTATAGTAAGAAGAATTGGTTGCAGACTCTTCAGCTTCAGAGGGTTGGAACCAGTGCCACTATCAGGAGTATGGGCCACTTGACCTTCCACGTTAGATTCAGGCACTTATACAGATTGACAAATATAGACTGCCCAGTTTCACAGGTTTATTGTCTAGATTTCATTTGCTTCTTTCATTGTATAGGAAGCAGTACTTCTTCATTTATTGCTTGCATGTTGCATTTAGACATTTGTTGCTTTCAAGAAATTAGGTTTATGTCCCCCTCATTTCCTGGTGTTTTTTATGATATATACATGGTTGGGGAATCCTAACCACCTCCCATCGATCTTTCTTGGTGTAGCCTAAAAACTCATTAAAGATATGTAGATGTCTAATAAAAAAATTGTTTTACCTACAATTACAACTTAATAACTTCTATTTTGACTTTAATTATAACTTAACAACTCATGATTTTGAATACGAAAATTGCCATTAATTAATTTGGACATTGCCAATTACAAATTTGACCTAACAAAATATTATCTTCAAAAAAAATTATGTAGGTACTTAAATAACAACCAAAAATTAATTTAATATTATAAAATAATTTTAAATTAATAGAAAAGTGAAATATTCATTTAAAAGAATTTGCATGTTAGTAATAGTAATTAAAAATATTATTTATTTTGCTTTAATATAATGGAAAATAAAATATAGTAAAATTGCGTAGATTACACCAAAACTTGAACCGACAATCACTGACCAAAGCATCATCAGTAAATGTCAACGACATCATCGAATTTACCATCATTGGTAATTATTGATAAAAGTACATTAGTTATAACTAATGATGTCAACTTGAATAATTTCATCAGAAATTATTTAAAAATATCGATTTCTATCATAATCACCTACAATATATTGTTAACTATCGTCGACGAAATGTTGGTATCAATTGCACCACTAAATTTATTCATTGTTATTTTTTATACAATTCCCTTTCATTTTTTCACCTAAAGTCCTTGAATTAACTTGATGGCTAAGTATCTATTTCACTAGTATCAAGGCAATGCTCAATTTGCTGAAAGTTCAACTAAGCCCAATTAACGTTCATTTTGGCTATTGGACCACTCTCTTTTAGTTATTATTTTAAAGAAAATTTAATCAAATCTTAGTTTTTAAGTTTTAGTTTTATAAATTAAGTAATAATTATTTTAAAAAAAATTAGCTATACCCCACCCAACTCCACCCCACCTATCTCCTGCACCATTTTCCCCCAAAATTAGATCTTTATACATATATATGTTGGACAAGTGTTTCAATACTGGATACCGTATTTACAACATACCAGATTGTCACATATCGTATAGGCTGTGATTTTAAAACCTTGATACCATATATGCAAGATTGATACCGTATAGCAACAGATACCGTATATACAATAGATACCGTATATACACCAAATACCGAATTTACCACTTAATACCAGATTTACCACTTAATACCGTATTTATAGTAGGCTTAAAGACCGTATTTTCACATACCGTTTTGTATATTATAACAGATTCAATGATTTGTAAATTATAAGTGATTTAAAGAGAATTATAAAATATCAAAAAACGAGTAACAACAAGTAATTTTAAAAAAAATAAACAGTAAACAACTTTTAACCTGATGCTTGTGTTATACATAGTTTTTTAAAAATTACTAACAGTATCACCACCAAGACTAAAACAGAAAACGAAAAAGATTGCAAACAAACTCAAACTGTATGCAGATGAATTTTTAGACTAATTCGTGTGCAGAAAAGTGAAAAAAATGAGACATATATAGACTTAGCTCTTGTAACTTGTCCATTCACTTCATGTCAATTACCACAGGATTTTCAACAGTTTTAGAAAATGAAAAGTCAGTTGAATAAAATAAGATTGTAGCAAAACGTGAACACTCCTAAGTGACCAATTTTGCTCATTTCGGTCGGTAGGTCGCATCCGTACACAAGTTCAAGGTCTGAAACCTATTTCGATCCATGATTTGCACCATTCCCCTGTGCGCCACGTGGAGAGAGCATCTATACTGCACATGATTACACCATTCTAAAGTGCAACTATATTTAAAGTGATTTTTGTTTTCATTCATTTCCTATGCGGGATAAACATATTCTAGATTTCCCACCAACATAAATTTCTCATTTACCCAAGCATCAATTTTGAAAAGTAAATATATGATTTTGATGTACTCACGAAGGAGAACACAAATCAATCTTTATCTTTCAAAATAGCCAAACGAGTCTCATTCAAAACTTATGCTAAAGTCAGCTAATATCTCATTTTTATCCAACAATCCCCCACATGAATTAAGATTGAGAACGACACTTGAATGTGAGACAAAAGACCTGATGATAAAGCTCAACGGCTAAAACCCGCACAGGTTAGGTAGGTATTACCCTTTGAACCTTCCTTTGTAAAAGCATATTTACTTTACTAGCTGACCGGTAGACGAGATGTTTTTGAACATATACTCCCTAGATGATTCTTCCTAACGCATTTTAATTCTCATTATTATGTTCGTTTT
>CAIGRL010092720.1:0-15847 GCA_903798325.1 Fraxinus xanthoxyloides
GGTTCTTAGCAACATTTTTTTTTTGAAAATTTGAAAAAATTGTATAAAATTTAAATAATGCATTGTGAAAGGGTGCGATTTTACCATTCCCAGTAACTTGCTTAATTCTATTTCCAAGATTGATGGGTGCGATTTTGAGGATAGAAACAATAGTGGTAATTATAATCACAGTATAGGTTATTATGCAGAGGCAAATGAAAGTTTTGTGGAGTTTTTGAGCTACGAAAAAATTAGAAGAAGGGCTCACTGCAGCCTTTTATTTTCGTCGTTGACGGTGGACTGGAATCGGAATGGAAATAATAGTACTGTTAACTTAACTGGGAACCCCTCTATAGCGGTGGAGCTGCTGGCGCAGAAGGTGGAGCTCGGGTGGTGGCTACCGGGCCACTGCAACTGTGATCCAAATGCAATCTGTACACCTGTTCATGGCACTGGATTTTTTTTTTTTTGTGGAATTTTTGATAACTTGTTACTAATCAATCACTTCTTTCCAGATATTATTCTAGCAGCATGCTTAATATTTTTCAGCATCGTTCGATTACACCCACAAATACAATGATCTCTAGCCAAATATTCATCCGGGTAGTTTTCCTTTTAGTCCTTTCATCCGCTGCAGAAGCAGAAAAATGTCATCGATCTTGTGGAGGAGTAGAAAACAAAGTGCCATACCCATTTGGATTTTCTGACGGTTGCGAAATCAAGTTAAATTGTAGCGTAAACAATGGAAATATCCATATAGGCGATTTTTTGGTCCAGAATTTAACGTCGGATAGTATCTTGGTTAGTCTTTCGGGAAAATGCAAACGTTCGATTGATGCACTCCATCCACTCTTCGGTACGAACTTTGCGATTACTGGACGAAATGGACTTCTGCTACGGAACTGCAGCCAGCCGGTCAATGATTTTACCATTCCCAGTAACTTGCTTAATTCTATTTCCAAGATTGATGGGTGCGATTTTGAGGATAGAAACAGTAGTGGTAATTATAATCACAGTATAGGTTATTATGCAGAGGCAAATGAAAGTTTTGTGGATTTTTTGAGCTATGAAAAAATTAGAAGAAGGGGTCACTGCAGCCTTTTATTCTCGTCGTTGACGGTGGACTGGAATCGGAATGGAAATAATAGTACTATTAACTTAACTGGGAACCCCTCTATAGCGGTGGAGCTGCTGGCGCAGAAGGTGGAGCTCGGGTGGTGGCTACAGGGCGACTGCAAGTGTGATCCAAATGCAAACTGTACACCTGTTCATGGCACTGGGTTTCGTTGCAAGTGCCAAGAAGGATATTCCGGGGACGGTTTCGGCATAGGTGAAGGTTGCAAGAAAGGTAAATCCTTCTTTTCCGGTAATTAATTTCAGTTGAATTATTTAATTTATTATCTTTTAACTTTTAAGTGGGTGTATTGAATCGATAGCCTAATTGATGTTGACTTTGGCAAAGTGCTAAGTTAAGCAATGAGAATTGGGTTACGAATAATTGATGAAGATTCATTGATCGCAAATGACTGTTAGATTTTTAATAAAGCATAATCTTTTGGTGCTGTTCATATGGTATATGGTTAGATCGAAAGGGGAATGATCTGTTAAACTTCATCTTGATCATAAACTTGAACAATAATTTAATCTATAGTAGACGAAATATATTGTTTGAACAGAAACACCAAAATACACTCTTAAGACAGCCTGGTGGTGAGTGATTGGTGAGGAGACTAGTCTTCAGCTTCCTTCCTTGAATTTCCTTTGTATTAACTTTGGTAAACACTGACGGCTTGGACGATTTATTCAAGGAGGGCTGTATACTGGGGATTTGAATATGCAACAGAAAGAAGGGAAAGAAGTTTGACTCTGGCCTTATCGATAATGCTAAGTATAATTTGCAAGGCCTTCTTTGGGCCATTGGATAATCTCAAACTATTCAAACTTACAGTTTAGAATTTTGAAAAGTTCCAGTGTTGAATGTGCAAAGTCAAAGGAAAGAGAAGACATGGATTGCAGAACGTTCTCTAGTTTTTGTCTTGACTTAACGATAACCGAAGATCAAGCAATCTGTTGTATCCATTGGAAACGTTGGCCTGAGATATTCACACAAGTGTTAGGTCATATTGCAGATGTTTCATTTATGTAGTGCATGACAAATCAAATCCTCTCTGTTTTAATTAAGCTATATGTCTGGAACTAAGTTATTTAAAGTTTAAACACTTGTGCTTTACATTGTACCAAAGGTAACTTGGCCAAATGCTTGAAACATGCTATTTTAGAAAAGTAAGCCCTGTACGTGCAGCATAACTATAATGCATATAGTTAACCGAGAGGTTATTTCTGTCGAAATGGTGTTTTGACTAGTATAAGAATTTATAACATTCTGCTTTTATTATCTACTGTTAAGTTTGTCGAAAAATCATATATTACCATTACATTCATCTTCAGCGCTACAAACAACAAGGGATAGAACCTGGATTTTGTTGCATTTAATTCCATATATATGATATCTGTGACATGCAATTAAGGCACCCTTAAAACTGCATTACTATTTCTTGCTAGCTTTAACTTCCAAAATACATTTATTCTCATTGTGCTAATTTGTTCTGTTGTCTGTTGATCGCCATGTACCAGTTTCTGATTCAAATCATACGTTTGCAACCAAAGTAGGCTTTCTCGTTGGAGGTACTGTTTTTGATTGAGTTCTTTCATTTCTCTTTCTAGAAATACGTGCTCGTCACTTCAAGTCATTCTTCTTTACAATGTCAAATTGCTTTAGGTTAATACTCCTTTATATTGCAATTATTCAGTTTCTTCTTCTTGCTGCCTATTTCTCGTGCCATTCTGATTTTGCATGATTCTTTGTCCTGGATCAGTTTTTAAGCTCCTCAGCATTCTAAAATTGTTAGAATGAATTTAAATTTGATATTTAAAGTTGCAGTTGCTTGAGTTATTTTTTATTGCTATCACGTCATCAATTATATTCAAGATCAGAAAGATTTCCACACTATTTTTTCTGCCATGTGACTCTGGTTTCGGTAAAAGCTTTGGTTTTCCCATTTTCCTCAGTGCCATTTTTCCTGCTAATGCTCTTGACTGTGGATTTCAGGTTATCTAAGTTTCTTCAATACTTTTTTTCTGNTTGCAATTATTCAGTTTCTTCTTCTTGCTGCCTATTTCTCGTGCCATTCTGATTTTGCATGATTCTTTGTCCTGGATCAGTTTTTAAGCTCCTCAGCATTCTAAAATTGTTAGAATGAATTTAAATTTGATATTTAAAGTTGCAGTTGCTTGAGTTATTTTTTATTGCTATCACGTCATCAATTATATTCAAGATCAGAAAGATTTCCACACTATTTTTTCTGCCATGTGACTCTGGTTTCGGTAAAAGCTTTGGTTTTCCCATTTTCCTCAGTGCCATTTTTCCTGCTAATGCTCTTGACTGTGGATTTCAGGTTATCTAAGTTTCTTCAATACTTTTTTTCTGCAACTATATTTACATATCAACCTCATTTAGATAATTATACTTCTCATGCTTGTCTCAACACGCCTATAGGGAGATAATGTAAGTGTTGGATTCTTTATGTGGTCAAGTGTCCTTGGTTGTGCGTAAACATAATTAAAGAACCTTTACTTGATTCAAATTACATATCCCATTTCATGCTTTGGCATATCTAATGCCACGCTCTTGATATATCCACATCCTACCGTTACTCTTAATGGTGATTAGAAATTATATTCTTTTTTTAATTTAACAGCATTGTCCGTTCTGTTTGATTTGCAGGGATTATTGCTGGAGCTTCTTTGGTTACTGCTGCGGCTTTCACATGCTACTGCATGAAGAAACGTTCTGCATCTCTGAGGAGCCGATCAAGTGCTAGGCAACTGCTCAGCGAGGCAGCAGGCGACTCCAGTGTACCCCTCTATCCTTACAAAGAAATTGAGCGAGCTACAAATGTCTTTTCTGAAAAACAAAGGCTGGGAACGGGTGCCTATGGCACTGTTTATGCAGGAAAGCTCCCCAATCATGAGTGGGTTGCAATTAAGAAAATGAGACATCGAGATCACAACAGCATTGAACAAGTATTGAATGAAATCAAGCTTCTGTCCTCTCTGAGTCATCCAAATTTAGTCCGCCTTTTAGGTTGCTGTATTGAGAATGGTGAAGAGATTCTTGTTTACGAATATATGCCAAATGGAACTCTATCCCAGCATCTTCAAAGAGAAAGGGGATCGGTATTGTCATGGAATATTCGTCTGACCATTGCTGCTGAAACGGCTCATGCAATTGCTCACCTTCATACGGCAATGAATCCTCCAATATACCACAGAGATATTAAATCAAGTAATATACTTCTAGATTTCAATTTTAACGCAAAAGTGGCGGACTTTGGTCTTTCAAGATTTGGCATGACAGATGATTCCCACGTTTCTACAGCACCACAAGGGACTCCTGGCTATGTTGATCCCCAGTACCATCAAAACTTCTACCTTTCAGACAAAAGCGATGTTTACAGTTTCGGGGTGGTTCTTGTAGAAATCATTACAGCAATGAAAGTAGTTGATTTTTCTCGACCTCAAAGCGAGATTAACTTGGCTGCTCTTGCAATTGATAGGATAGGGAAAGGTCGTATCGATGAGATAATAGATCCACTCCTAGAGCCAAATATAGATGCTTGGACACTTTCATCCATTCACAAAGTCGCAGAGCTGGCTTTTAGATGTCTTGCATTTCACCGCGAGACAAGACCCTCAATGATGGAAGTAGCAGACGAACTAGAACAGATCAGGATCAGCAGCTGGGCACTATCGGATGAGAATGTACGTACGGGGTCATCGGTTACATCCTTGTACTCATCACCGCACAATGGAAGTGAGCAATCAGTAAATGCTACAGCTAAGAAAGCAGGTGTGGGAAGTCAGAGATTGATTGTTCCACATACGGCAGGACCGGTAGGTGTTGGGCTTGCTACAATGGAGGAAAACGACAGTTCTCCGGTATCTGTCCATGATCCTTGGTTGAGCGAACAAAGCTCACCACCATCAACAAATAGCTTATTAGGTAATGTAGTTCAATGACTGTGGAACTATTTGTTTCAATTTTAGTTTATAATGTATACAGAACAGACATGCATGCATGCATGCATGTTGTGAGTAAGAAAATATGTGATTGAAAAGTTGTGAGACCCATAAAAGATGTTATTAATATTGATTGTTTGACTTTGGTTTAAATTAAAATCTGATTTTAATTCAAAACAAACAGGGCAAACAAACATGTTTCTTTATTTGACTTTCGAACCTTGCTTTCGTGCTACATACAAGAGATTTCATCGCCGTGCTAAGTTTTTGTTGGGAATTATGGTACATTATTTGTGTTTAAAAAATAGCAATTTGATTAACAACTTTTTATTATATATTTGCACAAATAGTTCTCAATAACTAGTTTCATTTGAATATTTATTAAATTGTCACGTGATCTTCTAATAATCATACCAATAAGTGGACGAACTTTGCCAGAATTTCAAATTTTTGAGTTTAAAGGCGTTTCCTTTTTATGTAAACATGGCTTTATGTTAAAAATAATATTTTGTTTCATGTTAACATCTTCTAATATATTTGTGATATTATTTACGAATGAGACTTTAAGGAATCCAATATTAATTGGACATATCAAGTGGACTTTCGCATTGACTACCTCATCAAGTATTCTAGTCGAAGATATTTAGGAGTATCTTTCATGGACAAAATTAATAATATCTTACATATTTTCTTGCACGTAATTTGAAAAGGTTTCATTTTTTTCTTAGGCGTCTTTTCCTTTAATTAGAAGAGGACTTCAAGAAAAAAGCTCTACGTCCAGGGATGACAATTTGGCTCGACAAATCCGAACGGGGCAGTTTGAGCATCGCCTTGTTGCCCACCGCGATTATTTTGGTACCTAAAGAAAAGATGCAAAAATTGTGTCTCAGCCCAACATTTTTATGTGAAAATTTGAACAGATTATCCGAGGTCACAAACTCATTGGTCAAATTCCCAAATTGCTCTGAAAATATAGAAGTTAGATAGTGATATCCCACTCCTTTCCACGATAGGATCATGCCAAGTAAAAATAGCCGCTGAGAGCACGTAATATTTTGAGGATTATGCTACTTGTATATAAAAATAGTACATAAGGTATTACATAAAATGACGTGAAGGGAAAAGATTTGATGAAGAAATTGATCATGTTTTAAACTAACAAATGGTAGACTGTTTTGTAGCATTATGTAATCTTTTATATAAACATTTATGTACATGTAGAAAGATCCATTTCTGAATGGGTTGGCAAGTTTTCTATTATCTGAAAATCCAATTGGGATTAGTTTTATAACCTCCTGGTGGTGGTGGTGGTGGAGGAGGAAAGAAAGAGAATTATTTTATTTTATTTTTAATTTTTAATAATTTATTTGAAATTCGTTTACACTTTTTAAAAATATTTGGGAATATGATTTCAATTTGTTCTATATTTTCTTTTTGTTTTATTTAAATAGAAGGTATATTCATCATTTTACAATTTTTTATTGATAAATTGAATGAAAATGGATGAAAATGATAATTTTTGCAACGAAATGTGTTAATAGAAATGAAAATGCAAAAAAAATGTAAGGTGGCAACGTTTTGCATAATAAATTTCCCAAATTCGCCATCACCATTTTCTCTTGCAAATCTTCAATCTAAATCTTAATTCTCCATAAATTTAAGTTTAATTTTGCCACAAATGTATCATTCATCTGGCTTCGAAGCATATATCTTGTGTATGTGTATTGATTGATAATGGTTTGCCATGAGAAGTAATACGTTCAAGCTCAGATTGGTTGGTAATGGAATCATTAATGTGTTTGATGAATTGTTTTTTCCTTTTTAAGAAATTTGGTTGCTAGATTTGTTTTTTTTCTGGGAATGGGATTTCTTTCAAATTGAAAACGCAAAGAGATGATGCAACATGGGTTAATGAGTTTTCTTATACTGTTTAGATTTAGGTTTCTAGTTGATTGCTTTTATAGCTTTATTTATGATTATTAGAGATTGCCATGAAAATTTCTACTTTATTCTTAGAATTAATAGTCGATTGGATTTCTACAAAGTCTGGGAGTGATATAAAAGTTTATTGAATCATTGATGTATTTTTTAACTTCCTGTATTTCAACCTGGAAGACTTGGATCTGCGTAGTACTATGGTCTCACCAGTACTCAGGGACTGAACCATAGTCAAGTGTCCAAAGAGGTGTTGTGCGAGAATTGTGACTGGTTCAATAGCATATATGTGATTGCACAATTTTACTTCTGTGATAAATTCCAGTTGCATACCAAGTTAGTGTTTCCCATGGGGAATGAAAAAGAATGGCCAGTGCAGGATGAATTTATTGATAGAATAATATGGCACCTAATTCGAAGAGGAGTACTTAAAGGATTACGGATAAGAGGAAAAACCAGCCTGTGATATTAAAAAAAAATATGGTAAAATGTGGAAGGTGCGGTGGATATGGTCACAATCGAAGAATGCAGAGCAACTTAGCACCCTTAAATCAAAAACAAGGAAAGGTGAATCCACCAAAATAGAGAAAGGTCGTTAAAAATGTAACATTTTGTGTAATTAATTCAAGATGTATTTACTGAATAATTTTATTTTTTTATATGAATTTACGTTTGAGAAACAATTTGCTTATTCCTTATCTTGTGTGATATTGGATTTATAAGGTAGCTATCATATTGAATTTATTTTATTGAAAGTAATATGATACCGATTCAATTGCAAAGTGCGATGAAATGACAACGGTGATAGAGATTGCATAAGTTTTGTTATTGTTTGCGATCGGATTTGTGTAAACTGTTTTATTTGTAACATGTCTGTCTTCAGTGTGATTGTATGTGACTAGCTTATCTTAATTCTGATTGCATGTGACCACATATTTATTAAATGTGATTGTTTGTAATGAGATCTTTCTTAAATATAACTATATGTGACTTGATTTGTCTTAAATTTGACTATATGTAACCAACGCCATTTTGAATGCGACCATGTCCGTGTTAACAGTATTTTGTGATCTAATATATAAACAATGACTTGTGTGTGAGCAATTTTCTATTAATGGTGACTATTTTTTATTTTTTATATGTTAACTATGACTCTTTGTGACCAAGTTCATATTATTTGAGACTATCTATGACCATTATATTTGAAGTGTAAATGTTTGTGATATGTTGTTATTTGATTGTGACATATTGTTGGCTGACTACAACTTTTATTAATCAAAGACCCATTTTATAGGTTACAACCAATTTCTTGATTACAAATCACCAATTCTAAATGTCACAATTTATTTCACGATCACAAATTATCAAATTAATTGATCACGAGTTATTTTTCGGTTACAATTTATAAAATTAATTGGTCACAATTTATTTATCGATTACAAATTTATTGGTCACAACTTATTTTACGATCACAAATTATCAAACTAATTGATTACAACTTATTTATTGATAACGAAAACGCAAATTGTAGGATAATTACAAATTTAATCACAAATCACTGATTTTTTAAGTTACGTTATTTATTGGTCACAATTTTTTTTTTTTTTAAATTGTTTTAATGATCACAATTACTCAATAGTTAGTCAACAACTCCTTGTCTGATCCATTTCGCCCTCACCACTATTCTCAATATCCAATGCCAATGTAAAGCTAGCTACACGCATTCATCTTTATTCTTAGCAATTAGGCTGCTCAATCTTGTAATGCAAATGACATCAACATGTATTTACCAAATTAACAAAGACGAATGTCGAAGCTTACTTAAGCAGTGCTAGAAATGTTCCATAACTCAGCTGAAATAGGGTCCAATAAGGAGCACAAGTAGGCACCAAAATTTTCCGCAAATTAAAATCTATTGTTTCCAACAAGTTTTCAACAATAAGGAGCACAAGCAAGCACAATTTTTTCCCATCAATAATCACTTGATCGATCATCATCTGCTCAGACATAATCAAATAGTTTCAAGAATTACTCAACCACCACCACCACCACCACCTGCAATACATATCAAATCAAAAATCAACACTACCATCATAACTACAAAAAGGAAAACCCACCGAACCCCTTCCTTCCCAAAAAAATGTCAGCGACAACTTCGAAAGATTGTTGCAGTTCATATCATTGTGTAGATTTTGGAGTTCTTGTTTTGCATTGGAGAAGTGGCAGAGTTTTGATGAGGATAGGGAGGTTGAAGGTAAGATAGATTAGGTGTTCATGGGGCTTGTTAAAAAGGGAAATGGATCGAGCGCGTGCCACTTTGGCGATGATGGTGCGCCACAAGTCACAACATGCAAGGTCTTGGTGGCGGATAGCTCGTAGTAGTGTAAATTGAGAGAGGATTGTGGGTTGGTGAGTGGATCTTCCACCAGATTGACGGCGGCTACGATGGTGGTGATTCAGGGATCGGAAACTAAATAAAGAAGGGATATGGTGTTAAAATAGGTGTGATTATGAATTAGATTTGGTTGTGTGTGGAATCAGGTGGGGGTATGGAAGAAGATATTTATGAAGGTGGTTGGTTGTGGTGGGGGTATAATAATGTGTTTTTAAATTAAAAAGTAATTATAACCTAATTATTGAATAAAATCATAACTGATTTTTGAAATTGAAAATTAAAATGTAGGGTTTAAGGTAATTCTCTCATTACATGATGGTACTCTCAAGCCAACCCAACACCCTATCACCTAACCCACCAAGATAAGGGGTACTTTTAAAATTGACTCCGTCAAAGTGCCTAATTTTCATTTTGACTTTTCAATGTCTTCATATTTCCACAATGACCTATTTGAAGGAAAAAGACAAAAATGCTCTTAAATATATATAACAATTATAAAATATTGTTTTGTTTAAAAGAAAATACTACCCATTAATTAACAAATAAAAATCAAACACTCACTACCTAAAATTTCAAAATCAACCAACTTTTGTTATCTGTTTATTTCAACGCAGATAAAACTCTCTTATCTTTCATTTGCTTCAATCTTAAAATTTGAGAAATTTATCAAAAGCTAAAGCCCGAATTTTTTTATGAGTCACTTTGAATAAATAAGTATATTTACGAACGTTTAATTTCATTTTCGTTAAATCAGTATATGTTTTAATCGTTAAATTTATTTCGATATAGATAGTTATTGTAGATAAAAAAATTTAATGGATCTATAATTTTTTAAATATGAACGAGAAAAAAATTCATTTGCGTCTTTCAGACGAAATGGATCTGGTGAAAAACAGTCGGACGACTATTTAAACAACTGGCCGACTATTTAAACAGCCAACGAACAACCGATTGTTTGAATGTCTACGGTCAAATTAAACCGGCTGATGCCGGCTATTAAAACAGGCATCTATTAAAACTGACGGCTTAACATCCGAAATAGCTGGCTGTTCCGGCTTTTAACATCTGATTGTTTCGACTGTTTTGCTTTTTTTTTTTTTATAAATTCCTGTTAAAATTCGAATTTTCGACTATATATTTTCTCAAAAAAAAAAGCTATGCTTCGTCTTGCGGATATGGTTGTAATGTCGTTTGTTTCTTTGGTGACTTCAAATTGGATGAGAAAGATCAATGAGTATGAAGATGGACAAGTAATAAACTTAGTGGTATTCCAATTTCTATAATGGAGAGTACAACATATGCGGGAATGTACCATGATTTACAAAACAAGTTGAATGTCGATCCCTCTCAGTACGATATGGAATTGAGATTTTGATTCAAAGATGATTAATCTATTCCAATTCCACCTATGAAGGTTACTTGTGATGAAAAAATGAATTATGTATTTGAATTGAACAAAATGTACAAGACTCTTCTTTGGGTGACCTTGCCTTTGTAACTGATCAGAGACAGTCTATAATAAAATGCTATCGTCGAAGTATTTTTCGAGGCACATCATGGATATTACACGTACCATATACAAGGCAAGCTTAAAACTAAGTTTCGGGGCATAATCATCGTTTCATTGTTTAGAAGAACGGCCAAAGCTTATAGTTTTGAAGAATATAATAAGTTTATGATGGAAATTGGAAGGAAATCATTACCAGCATGGGAGTATCTGACACATAAGGATTGAATACTGGGCTCATACACATTTTTCAGGTCGTCGATACAACATTACGACATCAAACAATGTGGAGTCTCTCAACGCATTATTCAAAATGATCGAGAGTTACCAATACTCGCAATGATTGAGAACATTTGTAACAAATTATAATAGTAGTTTCACGACCGACGTGCAGAAGTATAAAGTTGCACTAGCGTGCTATCCATGGCTCAAGAGGATAAACCCTTCAAGGCTGCAGAGCCTGCTAGAAAGTTGAATGTAGAACTATTGGATGAGTTGTGCTTCTCTATAGAATGTGTACGTAATATGGAATACATGGTGGAATTGACAGATAACACATGCACTTGTCGTCAATTTCAGTTGGAGAGTTTTTCATGTGAGCATGCAGTCGTGGTGGCTATGTATAAAGGTTTTGTAGCGAGGACATTATGCTCTCCTTATTACACGGCTAACTGTTGGAGATCAGGGTATGCTGAGATTATATTTCCTCTACCTATTGAAGTCAGGTAAGAAGTTTCCGACCATATTCTCCCACTTAATAGTTTGTTGTCACCACAAGTTGAACCGTATGATCCGGACGTTCACGTACGTCTAAAATACCATCTACCGATGAGTTTCCTCGATTGCGTAGGTGCGGCAGGTGTGGACCAACATGACATACTCGTCAATTTTGTACAAGTCAGATTCTCCTAAATGACAATTAGACCCATGTATAATGGTATTGCTGTGAAATGAATAACTTTCCAAAATTGGTTAAATTGAGACAATTAAATATACACTTGTGTATATATGGCTTTTGTAGGTCAAAACCCCAGAAGGAAAAAAGTATATACAATGTGGTTGTTTGATTTGAATCGACATAGATGAAATTTTTATGTGGATTTTACAATATGTACAATTATTTCATAAATAAGTGAACAAAACTTAACGTACAATGTTTACAAATTATTCAGTATACAATATTTACGGATCACAATCAAATTCTTATAAATCAGCCGCTAATTTATTTCTCCAAATTTGCATCCATGATTAATTGATTCCATCAACCTTATGTGCTATACTTATAAAATCAATGTACTTTGTAATGAACATGCCGCAATCACCCTCTACAATTGAGCAATAATGTGTTAGTTCGATACCATGTAGTTAAAAATTAAGTTTTAAAGTTAAAAAATTATAAACACTTACGATATTGCTTGTCTCGCCGTCGTCGTCTCCCGCATGATGGCCAGTCTATCCTGCATAGTACTTTCGTTCCTCTGAGTACCATCAAGATCTGCCTCATCGTTCGTAATATTTAGTTCAGTCACTAGGGCAAACTCAAATAAGGAGAAGTAGAGACCTTGCCCCTAAGGTCGAAGTGGAAGGCATCGTCGTTGACTGGCCTGAGTAGCTGACATAGTAGTGCGTCGATGATCTGTCCCGAGTACTGCACCTTCCTCAACTCATGCAAGGGCCAAATGAAGGACCGACGTAAAATATGTGTGTACTGATCATCCAGTAGCTCCAACACGATAGAAAAATTGGCTAAGCTACTATTCCAAGTAGTTTTCCCGGGCATCTGTCTCAACTCTACATCCAGATGGTAATCCATCCAACAAAAATTCAAATGTTAGAAAACTTTGTACAAGAGACAATATAATAAAGCATAATAACAGAAAATTAAGCGAACCGAATTTTAACTACTATACGCAGGACATAGATTTATTTTACATCAATGCTAATAATAAATTAAATGAATTACGGACAAAAATGAAACAAAAATGTTTCCATAAAGTTTTTTAAATTAAAATTGACATAAGTCAAATTAAAAATAAATATTGCTCAATTAAAGGAAACGAAAAAAGGGAAAATAAAAAAGAAAAATGAATATTTAATTTTAGTAATTATCAATTTAAAATTCTTTATTTACTTATATATATAAATAATTTAAACAAAATGAAATTATTAAAATTGAATAAAGAATATAATTATCATTTAATTAAATTTGAAAAAAAAAATTTACAATTTGTTGACAATGAATATTTAATTAAAGAGTTTAAAATTAAAAATTAAAATGAAAAATGAATTTGCTAATTCTTTAAAAAAGAATATTTCATTTTAGTATATCAATTTCAGATTCTTTATTTAATATATATTCAAACAAAAGGAAATTATTAAAATTAAATAAAGAATATAAATATTATTTAATTAAATTGAAAAAATTAAAGATTTGTTTACGATGATTATTTAATTAAAGAATCTTAAATTAGAAAAAAGGAATTTACTAATTCGTTAAAAAAGAATATTTCGCTTTAGTTATTAACAATTTCAAATTCTTTAAATATATATAATTCAAACAGATGGAAATTATTAAAATTAAATAAAGAATATAAATATTATTTAATTAAATTTGAAAAAATAAAAGATTTTTTACGATGAATATTTAATTAAAGAGTTTTAAATTAATAAATTAAATGGAAAAAAGAATTTACTAATTTGTTAAAAAATAGTATTTCATTTTAAAAATTATCCATTTCAAATTCTTTATTTAATTATATATATATATATAAAATTTTAAAAAAAGGAAATTATTAATATTAAATAAAGAATATAAATATTATTGTATTAAATAAAGAATATAAATATTATTTAATTAAATTAACCAAAAGAAATTAACTATTAAATAAAGAAAAAAATATTATTTATTATTGAAAAATTAAATTATTAAAGGCGTGTTCGGTATAGATTTTAATCCAATTAAAATTGAAAATATAGTTGTTATTAGGTCTCATTTGTCTAATAAAAGTTAACAATAGCGGCTAATTTTTCAATTTTAATCCAATTTTAATCTTTACCGAACACGCTCTAAAAATGTTTAAAAAGGGTCGGCCAACCGTTATAGTCGACCCATTAACAGTCACGACCCATGACTGTTAACAGTCTACCGACTGTTAGCAGTCGACTGTTTAACAGTAGGACTTTCAATCGCTAGAAAATCGCCATTTCCGACAATTTAGACCTCCAAATCCATCGTAAATACGCATTCTTACACCAAAAGAAACTCCACAAACACTTGTATCTCAAGCATCTCTACCTATACATGCATATAAATGAGGATAAATTAAATAAATGTAGACATTTATCAAATTCATCATCTACTACAAGGAAAACTACAAAACCCATTTCATATTCACAAAAACTATCCTTCTCTTTCGTCGGTGACTAGGTTTTTCCGTGTGGTTGTCAGCACTGGTGGATTTGGTCGTCGGTTTGGTTGACTTCAGGGATGGGATTGACTGTGAGAGACTTTGGTTCGATTTTGGTCAGTGGTATTTTTGGCTTTTTGTTTGTGAATGTTATGTTTTAGCTTTTTCTTTTTTTATTGTATTAATTGGTCAAAGGCCAATGTGAAAATATGTTCCAATTAACATGCCATTTCCCACTATTTCCTTTCAAGAAAAATTACAATTTGAAAACTTGAAATCCCAATTCGAGAAACCACCACTTTTCCCTTCACAAAGCCATTCAAAAATTCTTAATAATTGGTGTTACAATTCTCGCCCTTGCGACCCTCACCTTGTTTTTTTGATAGATTAAAAAGGTTAATATAGCAGTGGTTATATCATTCTTTTCTCTTTTGAGTACCCAGAGAAAATCAATCAAAGGTGGGATTACTCCAGCTACTCTTATTGGAATTGGAGTTGCACATTTGATTGTTTGGTAATTTGTTCAATTTCTTGGTTAAGTGATTGGCGGTTGGAGAATATGTCATCACGCACAATTAGACGATTCTAGTAGAGGAGTTTTTCTTGGATTTGGCGGGAATTCGAGGGAAGGTGGAGTGAAAATTGTGAGGGGGATTTCATTTTTGGGAAATGGAGGTGTTTGCGACGGAAAATGTAAGGGAAACTGGGAGCAGGGGCGGACCTAGCACCCAGCAAGCCTTGGCAGCGCCCTTGCCGGATTCACTGGGAACAAATTTCTTTTTGTTGACAGTAGATAAATGATTTAGGTTATATATCTGATGATTCATCTTATTTTCAAATATTGTTTGTAGCACAGTTCGTTAGAGGTTATACATACAAATTGGAGGTCCATGGTTCGAATCATGGCACTTGTTGAATATTGAAATTAAATCTAACATAATAATATATATATTCCGTTTTAGTGATTTCAATGCAATTGTAAAGATTCAAACATATGCTCTTCGTTTGATTTATAGGAAACTTGACAACTGTGTCATTTGGTGAACATCATCCATATATATAATAAACTTATATATATATATTTAGTTTTAGCGAAATAATTAATATATTTAATTTTTAATATTCTATTACGATCGACTGTCAACGGTCAACGACTGTCCGTGTTCACTCAAAATTCTTGATCCCCTACTAATTGGGAGTGGGAGTGATGACAGTGGTGGTGGTGGTGGTGGAGGTGGTGGCGTAGAGGTAAAGAGTTTCTTGCAGGTTAGTACTTGTTCGGACGGAGACAGAGAAATGAATTTTGCAGTGGAGATTTATTCAGTGGTGGAAAGAGATAAAGCGATGGGTTTTCTATTATCTGGGATTAGTTCTTTAACCTAGTGGTAAAGGAGGGGGAGAGAGAAAGAAAGATATATTTTTTTAATTTCTAATTTTTCAATAATTTATTTAGAACTCATTTGTATTTTTCCAAAAATTTTTGGAAATATAGTTACAATTAGTTATTTATTTTTCTTTAAATTAAATATGATGATATATTCGTCA
>CAIGRL010092724.1:0-10143 GCA_903798325.1 Fraxinus xanthoxyloides
AGAAAATAGATTACTAAAACTTTATGATCAATTGTATATTTTTCTATTATTATTGGTGTAATAAAATCTCCTAATTCTTCTGCCATATTTTCTTGTCTTCTTTTATTCTTTTACTTGTGATCAAATACTTCATTATTGTGTCATATAACTTTAACATCTCAATCCGATAGTTGGTTTCGTAACAAGTGGTATCGAACGATACGCGATCTTTGAATTCCTAACAAATGGTATCACAGCCTAAGTTCAGCAGTTCCGCAGAGCGCATGGAGTTGGAGGTTTTTTTTCATGACGGCTTTCAAGAAGTATGAAATTTTGCTTTTGGATCGAAATACTAGATTTTCGCTATGACGGTTAAGATGCGTGCAGTTTTCACACAACTGAATTTGGATAATGTGTTGTTGGAAATTGATAAGATGCCCGCAACGTTAACCGCGGAGGAGAAATTACTGGAGGAGAAGAAAGCGATTTCTTACACTCATCTTCATCTATCGAATACCATTCTTCAAGACGTTTTGAAGGAGGGTTCGGCAGCTACTTTATAGTTGAAATTGGAGTAACTGTGGATGACTAAAAGTTTGATCGCAAGTTGTATCTCAAGTAGTGTTTATACTCTAATCGAATGTCATAAGGAGGATCATTGGAAGATCACCTGATTGTATTTAAAGAGATCGTCGCTAATTTTGAAACTTTGGAAGTAAAGTATGATGAAGAAGATTTGGTCTTGATCCTATTCCACTTTGTTTTCTTCATCTAAAGACACGATCTTGTATAGTTGTGATGCTCTCACCATAGAGGAAGTGTATGATACTTTATTTTCAAAAAAGAAGATGAATCATCTGGTTTTCGAGGTCAAAGATGGAGAAGTCCTTGTTGCTTAGGTGGTTCTAGAAAGGACAGATCGAAGTCTAAGTTCAGTAATTAAAATTGTAACTTCTGCAAGAAGAAGGGCACTTGAAAAAAGATTGCTACAAATTACAGAATAAAGAAAGGTTGGCTGCAAATCTATATGAAAATCAATTAGAGACTTCAGGTGAAGCAGACCTCGCAGAGAACATTGTAAGTGAAGGAAATCTCTTGACTATTCCTGACATCGAGTCTAAATCAGAGGAGTACTAGATTCTGGATTTAGTGTGTGTGTTTCATATGTGTTCTAATAAATATTTATTTATCACATATGAAACTATTTTCAAAGGTGTCGTGGTTATGGGTAACAACACACCTTTTCGGGTTGCTGGAATTAGTACGATCTGATTGAAGCTATTGAATGGGGACAATTAGAACACTTGGTTAGATTCAACATGTTCCAAATTTGAAAAAGAATCTCATCTCATTGTTTATCCTTAATTTAAAGGGTTATGAGTAATTTAGTGGAGATTTAGTATCGTGATGGATATTCAGTTTGGTACAATACCTTTAGGAGCTCGTAAATGGTCAGGTTTGAAGAATAGTTGAGTTTAGAAATTATGGATAATGTCGTTTTGCCACCATCACCTGAGGTGTCATTGTATTCTAATGCTAGGGACGGACCCAGTGGAAAAAAGTATGTGGATGCTGATTTTGTTGAGCACGCTTTCAGTGTAGTAGAAAATGTACCAATTTAGCAATGGGCTTTCTTTAAAAGCATTTAAGTTTGATTCTGCTTTGGAGTGTGTTACAGCCTAGTTTGGTGAATTTTAAAATCATTATGATTTTTGAGAATTTGAGGTAATTTTGCAGAGTAGTGCTTGGATTCATTAGTAGAGGTGGAGTATTTTGTGTTTAGTAAGAGAAATCAATTTTGGTTATTGTTGAAGAGTCAGTTCATTTTTTGTAGACGAATCTTCTTCTCTAAGTGGAGAATTTTTTGGATCTTTATCATTGCATTTGAATTCGTTTCGAGGCAAAGATTGTTAGAATTTAGGTGTGACTTGAATTCCTTGTTGAAGTAATTGAAGAATTCTAATTGTAGTGCACGTCAAGAAGAACTCAGTTTGAAATATGTCAAATTGAAGTTCTATTTTGGAAGCCCATTGAGAGTTGCAATTTGTTTTGGACTCGATTTTGGTATCCTACTTCATCAACAACTCTAATAGGAGGGTTTAGACATTTCCTCTAAATATTAGACTCTTTGATATAATTTCATAAT
This sequence comes from Fraxinus xanthoxyloides, assembly GCA_903798325.1. Taxonomy (NCBI): domain Eukaryota; kingdom Viridiplantae; phylum Streptophyta; class Magnoliopsida; order Lamiales; family Oleaceae; genus Fraxinus; species Fraxinus xanthoxyloides. Next base: position 2,126 of record CAIGRL010092724.1, read on the forward strand.
GTGAAAAAAATGATTTCTAGCTTTTAAGATGAATTGTATATTTCTCCATTATTATGGTGCAATAAAATCTATTCATTCCTCTACTATATTCTCCTGTCTTCTTTTATTATTGTGCTTGTGATCAAATACTTCATTATTGTGCCATATAACATCAACATCTCAATTTGATGGTTGGTTTCATAAAAAATGGTATCGAGCGATACATGATCTTTAAATTCCTAATAGTGTACTTGTCCAATGTATTAACTTGTGGGCCTTATCACTATCGAGTGTTTATTTCTTCCTTTTGGATACTGTGAAATTTGAAGTTTATAAGGGGTAGAATCAAGAAGAGTAATGCCCTTTGTACAAGACATTACTTTCAAGGGCACTTACAGGGCCCTCACAAATGGGGCATTACTCAATCAAGAATGACATTATAATGAAGTGGACTGAAATGACTTTTCATTTCGGAAGAGTTTGCAGTCCGTAAGAGTACCATAATAAATGCAGCACTGTAACTCTATTAATATTTCATTCTTGTAATAGCCCTTTTGAAGATGTAACCGATAAACTTGTTCAAAGTGAAGAAACGAGTAGCAAATATTTTGGAATGTTTAGCAAGTTGGATTGAACATGACTAGAAAGAATCGAGGATAGGGACATGAAGAAAATTTGTCAATTGTCGTGTATTTTCTGGTTCAGCCACCTTCGACCAAATTAGTATGGAAAAAGGGAAAGGAAAAATTGTTCTCTTGTCTTAGCCACATCAATCTAATTCTACTTGATTGAAAAATGGAAAAATAAAATTAGATCCTTGCTGAAATAGATAAACACAAGTAAAACTACACTCATCCACAAACGTCTCTTTCTCTTGGATTGAATCAAAAGTCCAGTTGATCTTCCACAATCTCCATCTGTCCATACTCTACTAATCATCTACTTTACATATTACTGCATAAGAATTCTTCATCAGTTTAGAATATAGATATCATTTCATCTCTATATAATATTTACAAGGGAAGAAGTGACAAGTATAAGTTATAAGTTATAAGTTATACGAGTAAATAAGTTAACTGTAAGCCCAAGTTATAAGTCATTCACGTATATATAGTAGCAATTAGTGAAATTATCTAGATGTTTATTGATTAAGAAGAATAATACCCTATTGCCCTGCCTGAGAGAATACAATATCTTATCCTTGAAGGAACAATATTTTGAGAATTTTGTTAAAGATGTAAATCCAAACTCACATGACAATCTTGTATGCTTGGCTTCGATTCATATCGCAACAGGTTTTGAGAATTAGGGTTACTAATTGATGGCGGCTTCAAGTGATCGTCATAGAACGATGGTAGCTGATGCATAAAAGTAGTGGAACTGTGAGGGGATGGGATTCTCCACAAGGCCAAGGGACTCCCATTGATAGGTGGCTGTGTGTAGGATCCATGGCGACTACCATATAACCTTGCGTCACTAGCGTAGGCATAACTGCCTCTATATGCCATGGCTGCAGGTGTTGTTGAACCTAGGCGATAACTAGTGACTCCATAAACGTGCGCCTCAGATAGGCCACCGTGTATCATTGCAGAATTAAGATGCGCACGTTTAGCATTTTGGCGCTCCCTCTTGTGTGCATTTTGGTGGCCTCCAAGAGCTTGAGAGGTAGGAAAGTTTCTGCAACAATAATGGCATTCAAATTTTCTACCCTTATCTCCATTCTCGTTGTCTTTGGCCTCTTCTCGAGCGATATTTTCACTGGTCTCGGATTCATCGTTAGCTGTTGACTCACCTCCAAATTCTTTACCAAAGAGCCTAATGGCCTTTTCTTTGACTGGAGCCGGACGAATAAAGGGTAACTGGGAGAAAGATTCAACGTTCATGAAGTCACGCGTCTCTCTCACACACTTCTCCATGGATGTACAAACCTTTTACCTCAAGTACACAAGTTGTAACAAGTTTAAGGAGAAGATGTTGAGAGAAATGTGAAAGAGCTATGGAGAGAAAGTCTTGTATAAAGGGACTTGAGAGAGTTTATGGTGGGACCTCATGCATAATTGGAGCCTCAACCATTTCTTGAAAGTGGCCCTAAATTTTGACGTTACAGACTACAAGAATGGGTCTTGGCTTACATTTCTTGGCTTCTATTTTCGTTTTATTCTACATTGTCTCATAATCAGAAAGCAATATTGTGAAGCACATTACTGCAACTGGTTAAGAAGTATTAATTAAGGTAGTCTTGAGGTCTGTTTGAGCAACGTTATTTTGGAAGAACGTATTCTGGCAGAGTAGATTGATTGAGAATGTATGGTTGAAAAAAAATGAAAAGTTATTGATGTGATGAAAAATATATGGTTGAAAATGAGAATGAGAATTTTAATGTGTACCAAACAGAGCTTAAAGTTTTTCTTTTATCAGTCAGATGGGAGAGATGTGAACAGATGAGTTCATTGGTGGGCCTTCCTATCAGGACCAGGTACGTACCTGCATCCAATATTCAACACTTGATGTCTGGTTTTGCTGTTAACTTATTTCAAATAATTGATGGGGGCGTTAATTCCGCAATGTGGTCCTTTAAAATGTTACCAACATATCACATGAAATGAATAGGTGTCTTCGGAACCCCCCGTGTACGATTTTACAACGAATCAAAGAAAATTAACCTCGGCATCAAGTAAATTTTAACTTGTTCGGCTTAAAAAGGAAATTAACCTCGGTATCAAGTAAATTTTAACTTGTTCGTCTTAACTACTACTGCAATATTTACATCATTATTATTTAAAGGGGAACTTATAAAAATATCTAATTCCATGCTTATCAATTAATAAGTGTCTAATTTTGATAACTCTTGCAAAAATGGCTTAATTTAGTATTAAATTATCTATTATACCCTTAATAAAAAATGAAGCAATTTTTTTTCCAATTTATCACGAATTTCGAGAAGGAGAAGTATCTTCCATGAGAAATGACATTAAAATGATGTTTTCAACATTTTAAAAGTCGTTATCGATATTTGAACCCTGTTTATCTTGATAATTCATTTGTTTAGAACGAGATTTTATTCCGAACATGAGAGTTCACATTTGAAATGTATTTCTCAATATTTAATACACATGTCAATGAGAAATATAGCATGTATTGTGTTTTGGCATATGTACTTTTGAAATAAGTAAGATATATTATGTGTTAAAATTTTATTGGCCAACAAAATTTTTAATTGTACATTTTTTTGTCTTTAATGTGAAATTATAACTTGTTAATAGGGCTGAACAAAACTCACGAATCGAATCGAACCCAAACCGAACTGAACCGAATAGAGCGATTCTTTATAAGTTAAATACACGAATGAGTATTTGAATCAAGAACCAATGTGTTTGGTTCGGTTCTCGATTCTAGACCAAGAACCGAAAAATCGAATAAGAATTGAATCTAACTAATTTTTTTTTGTTTTTTATATTGAATTAATTAAATTATTTTAATTTTTCTAAACAAAATAGCAAATTAACTAATTTAGTGATTAATGCTCCAACTCCCAAACCAAGTCCACGCCTAGCTAGCCCAATCCAATTTTTAAATTCAATTTTTTGACCCAATTATTAATTTTATTGTTAGTCCAATATGTAGACTTTTTAAAAAAATTATCCTTCACTTCCCAATTTTATACTTTCATTTGGTAAGCACATGTCCACTAACCCCAAATCATTTGATAAATTGAAAATATATATCTACGTGCTCAAATCGAAGCCGCCAACCACCGAGTCCAACTTCCCCTCTAACTGCTCATCGAAGTTAAGAATGAGCATGTCATTAGTTGTATTTATGTAGTGTTGCTGTAAATGTAAAATAAAATAAAATTATGGTACGGAACCAAATAGAATCGAATCGAACTGAACCGAACTCGAACGGTTCCATAATTATATTTGAATTCGACAATTCCTTTTATTAAATATTCGAAAATTTTGATTCGATTCGATTATGAAGGAACCGAACCATGTCCAAGCCCAATTGTTAACAAGGTTATTTCCATGTAAAATATAACAAAAATGGACATGGAGGGTATTACTTACACTGTATTCTATCATCACGACACGGAATGATCACGAGAAATCTTAAATATTCCTAGAAAAGGCTAAATCCACACTAGATTCAGTTTACATTTTTTCTTGTGCATATATGATCCCCACTTTGTGGATGTGATGGATTTTTGGCGAGCATTACTGCCACAATTGTCAGGTCGCCATCCATGGGAACCCTAATTCTCTAATGGCCGGTTTGATATAAGAGATTTTTCATGTTTCATTTTCCCACTTTTTGCTGTTAGATGGCAAAAACTTTTCAAGAAAAAAAATTCCCACGCACCACTTTTCCTTGTGTTTTGGGAAATTCATTTTCCCACCAAAATGGTGGGAAAATGAGTTCCATATTTTGGCCTTTTTTTTGTAATGAAAATAAATTACATAACTAATTGTAAAAGAAAAAATTTCACTTTATTGGACAATTTTCATGTAAAACGAAACCAAACGAATATTAAACTTTGATAAAAAAAAATGGTGAAAAAATAGTTTTCAAGCAAACTTTTTTTTTTTTTGCCTTTTTTGTAATAGTAACAAATTTCATAACCAATGGTAAAAAAAAATCACTTTAATGAAAAATTTTCATTTAAAATAAAGTGAAACGTGATCAAAAAGATCCAAATTTTTTAAAATTTTCGGAAAATTATACTAATCAAACACACTTAATTAACAATTACCTGAAAAACAAGTTTTAGACAATTATTATTCTTGAAATTCATTTTCTTTCCACCCTTGCAATCAAACGGGCCCTAAGTGGTAAAAGAGATTTTGACATTTTTTGCTTGCTTCTTTTCTTCATTGATATTGGTGTATTAGAGCATCTTTTGAAAGATTATCTAAATACAAAATACTTTTTTTTTTTATAATTTTAAAGAGTTAATGATTAAAAATAAGTTCCAACTTCCAAGAGATTTTCTATTTTAATTTTTTAAAATAGAGGGTGATTTTGACTCTTCAAATTTAGAGAATCAAATTTACTATCTATTCTTAATGTGCTACAATTAATAAGTCACATATTTTAATATTTTAATTTTAAAATTATTCAGACCGCATTTAAATTGACTGATCATGACATATTAAAAATCGTGTTAAATAAAATATGAGGAGAAATCAACAAATGTTTCTTAAGAAAAGTAAAATGAAGAGTCAAATAGAGAATATTGCTTGACTACATAAAAAAAACTGACTTGTTAAATTTAAAGACACTCTCTATAATATATAAGATGCTCTTAGTTTGTTGAAGACGAAAAGATACACGTCTTGTCGATCAAATCTCTTTCAAACAAGTTGGATTGACTAAGACATTGCTTGTATATTATGAAAAGAACTCTACTTCGTGTATTGAAACAAAGGCCACAAAAAGTCAACAGAGAAGACACACAAGGTGGGGTTTGCATATTTTTTTTAAATACGAGGTGGGACCCGACATTATGAGTATTCTGGTGAGTAACAACACCAGATTTCCCATATTTGTGTGACGACATGGGATTTATCAACATCTATAGTTATGATATCCTCTTTTCTTTATTTCTTTCACAAAGCTAACTATTATTTCGTGAGCGATGCTTTCGATTAATTATTAATTATTAATTTTGATGTCTCGAAATGAAGCTTATTGATTTGGACCACACAAGGTATCTCTTCAAATGTTGCACAAACCTTATGAGTTGCCGTTGTTTGGTTCAGACTAAAATCTGAAATTAAAGTTAACAATCAATTTGAAACACATATTTTATGAGGTCTACAACTTTTTAACTGTACATTTCATCAATTTTTATCTAAAAATTTGATTTTAATTTATATCAATCATGGACGAGATGTACACATTTTTTAACTGTCAATATCTCAAGTCTATTTCTTTTCTTTTTTTTTTTTTTTCACTTTTTGTTCCTTGATAATTTAGTGAGGGTTATTCTTTTTGTACATAGGAGGTGTCATAATGATGTCCATAATGGACACATGGTGCAAAACACATCCAAGTTAGTCAAAACCAAGGGTAAAAACACATACATAAGTAATGTTACATAGTACATTAGTGCTAAATACATATTTTTAAGTGACAATTAAGTGGTATTAAGCCCCTGTTTGAGAGGCATTATCTCCTCATTTTTAGAAAAAAATTGCTCGTTAAACTGGGACAAATCAGGGCTCTCATCTCACAAAATCAGTCAAAAATGGTAGACAAGTGAGTCACAACGATACGAATATTTCCAAAAATGAAAAATAAAATGCCTCCCAAACAGGGGCTAAGATTATCCCATGGGGAACTCGTGACCCTATTACTCAATTAACCTACAATTTGTACCACTTAATTGTCACATAAATTGATATTTAACATTATTAATGGTACGTATCTTTACTCAACACATGTACATAAAGAGAATTATATTGCACATCAATTAGAGAACAACATATTCAGCGATAAATTCGTTTACCTGGATGATATGAGACGGTCCGTTTTGATTGATTTGATTTGGTTTGTTTTTCTTTTTCATTTTTCACAAAAGAAAAAAATTGTCAAAATTTCAATTCCAAAGGTAACTAAGGGCTACCAAAAACAGGGCTGGCCACAGGTGACTAATCAATTGGACTTTGTATCTGGCACAGTGGAAGAGTCCGGCGTCGGCCGCCACACGCGGCAGTGAGAATCCCAAGAACTTTTGAAGATTAGACCGAATGCTAATCGAACAAGTACAGAAACGCCATGGAGCAATTAGTCATATCATCTCCGGGCAAGCCCCTGTGGCTAATCTTCTGCACCAACCTTATCGGCACGAATGGAATTTTAGCCACCGGCGCACCGCCTTGCCCTCAAATCGACTATTTAACAATCCGAAAACCATGAACAAGACAACAGATACGACAGCTCCCGACTTGGAACTTGGATAAAGACAAATCTCTGCTGGACTCCTTCAAGGACGTCGATCCATTTTCTTGGTTTTGGATTTCTTAAGGCTGTTTGAAGCTGGATTGTTGGAGTCAGTTGTTTTCATTGTTTCGAGCTTTTTCGAGGCCTTGTTTATGGTGGATTTGAGGAATTTGTACGGTACACTAACAACCAGGAGATGGCCTCGCAAACTGTGGCAGTGCAAATTGAGATACCGACCAGACCAGTGTTAGGCTATCGGAGTATTTGAGGTTGGAGAACAACGCTGAAGCCATTGCAAATTGAAATATTGAGCTAATAATATATACACACAAATTCTTGCTATCTTCGCCAATCTCCAATTCCTGTTTTTCTCCTCCTTCCTTGTCCAGTTGGGACACGATGCATCGTCGAGGTTGACGTGTGTTGGACTATAATTAAATAAATTAATTTTTAAGTTCCAATTAATCTCTTGTTTGGTAATTTAAGAGAAAATTAATAATTAATTTTAATAACGAATTTCACAACTTTTTAACTATGCGCTTCATTAACTTCTATATGCAAAAATTTTAATTTTAAATCCCAACAAATAGGGGAAATAATTAAACCCATAACTTATCAACTTTCTTTAAAAACAATCAAGTACAACGCTTTCAGAAAATTATTGAAACTTTCATGTCAGTAATAACTTTAATTTTTTTCAAAATCCTACCAAATAACTATTAATCCTATCATTATATCAATTCTTATTATCAAATAATAAGACGCTAATGTTATATCAAATTTGAAATACCATCTTATTGTAACATTAAATTTAAAATAGTGAAGACCAATCTGGAAATTTTTAGATCAAGTAGTTCACGCACTCTAAGGGTATGTTTGAGTCACAATATTTTGAAAGAATGTATTTTGAAATAGTAAATTGATGGAGAATGTGTTGTTGAAAAAGAAAGAAAAGTTATTGATGTGATAAAAATATTATTTTATTGAAAATGTATGTTAAAAAATAAGTAAAAGAATGAGAACGAAAATTTTAATATGTACCAAATAGGGGCTAAAACAGCAATATTTGCTATCAAGCCCATGTTTGGTATACATTA
>CAIGRL010092829.1:0-13595 GCA_903798325.1 Fraxinus xanthoxyloides
AAAAATTGAAAAACTCATCTCAAGTTTCATAGATTGGTTAAGGTCACGGTAATAAAAATCAAGTGAAATCAATTCTCATGGGAACGATACTCGAAATTCTAGGATTTTCACTTTATTACTTGTCAACGAACTGTACACTTACGGTGATTTAAATCAGAAACATATTTTCGTGAACAGATAACGAGGAGAGGACTGAACAAAATTTGACATTATTACATGAAAAAAAATCAAATATTCTACAAATTGTGTTAATGTATTTCATTATATTTATGCAGAAAGGAATAATGTGCACTTCTTCACATGTTGTGATCAATCACATGCTGATTTTAGAACAAGATAGCAAAATTTCTCCACAAATTCAGATGCCACATAACTTAAGTTGAAGAAACTTAGGGGTATATGACTACAGATTCCTGGGAGGTATACATTGCTGTAGTTTGCAATAGTAAATGAACTTCAAGGGAGAAAGTACATTATGCTAACAGTAAATGAAGTTCAAGCGAGAATGTGCATAGCATAACCCAAAATACATCAATCCTTGTATCTTTAGTTATCCTCTTAGTCTTAGGTGTATGTCCACAAAAATTCCATTATTATTCTAGTCATCTTATAAGAAAATAACAACAATAATGATATAACTTAATTTATACTTTGCTTTTAACCTATCTTCACTTGATACTTATTCTTTTTTTAAACGTGAAGTCCTATCAAGAATGCATAATCTCCACAATATGGATACATACTGTTACGAGCTTGCGGAGACCCGTCACTTCATCCACCACATGTCAGGCGAGCCGATCCCACAATGCCATGTGGCGGACAAATTGAATTTGCATTGGACGAGCCGATTCCGATGATCACAATTGAATGACGTATTCGACAGTAGAGCTGAATTCATTCGCAACTCATAGCGGATGCTAAGGCCCGCACTCCTCACCCACTACAATACCTCATGAATCTGCCTCACCATGCCTTTGTAAAGATTCTCTGAAAGGAGATCTTTCCAAAGTCAAATCCCTAACTGATTGATAAGGCGTATGACAATTTTCAAATGGTCAACTCAGCTACTTTTGTCAAACAATTAATGTCGCCAACCTACAGATTGACGGGTTGGCGTCTATAACGGGATGACCATCTTTAGGATCTGAAGCCACTTGTCTTACCATCCAACGGTTGTCATCTTCCCTTCTCCAATATAAATATCCCTACCCTATTAGGAGGGAGGGGATTCCATAACATGTTGGAAACACACTTGTCTTTATTACATTTATACTTGTTCTTAAACATGTTCTGGTGCCTACTTCACAGTCAGAAACCAAGTTCCGGTTGATCGAAATACTGACTTGACCATCGGAGTGCTTGCGGTCGCTTTCCCCTTCGAAAAATGACATGAGTGACTAACGGCATGCCACCATATGCAGGGAGGAGCTCACGTCAAGACTTATTCTAATGACCATGTGTCAAAGCCATTTTTCGGGATCAACAGATTGGCGTCGTCTGTGGAAAACTTACTATAACCATGAGTATTGCCATGAAAGAAAAGCTTGTAGGAATATTTGGTTGATATTCCTCCTTGAAAAGGGGATTGATTCTTGAAAAAGAAATAGAATTTGTGCACCAAAGTCTACTCTACTTGGGAAGAGAATCACCACTTCCGACCATGAGTTTCAGCGATAAAAAAGTGGATCCGAGGAAGACAAGAGATGTCTCTGAAAAAGAGATCATCCAGACTAACGTCGCGTATCAATAGCATCACCACCGGTATCGTAGGAGTGGAAGGACTGTCGTAAGGTTAACTGTTGAAGTGGCCCGCATGGTCGCTAACATGAGGGACATAGCAGCTCAAAATGCAGCCATGCAAGAACTGCTCATGCGGGTACAAAGCCAGGGAGGTTTCCAGGCCCTACAAAACCCTCCACAGTCGACCCATCGACGAACTGAAGCGGAGTCAAGCTGGAGAACTTATGTAAGCCCCAGGAGGAAGCCCTGATCAGAAGGGAAGTGGGGATAGACACTTCTAATTACACACCTGCCCCAGTTGATGACGCCCCTACCGAAGAAGATAACTTCCCTCGAGATTATGAAGTACGACCCAGAGATCCATAAGAATCTTTGATCGGATCGGACAAATGCTTAGAAATAGGGACAGTACACTCATCAAACAGCTTGTCCACAAGAATGAGTACAAAGTCAAGAGGTTCGGTCCCCTCCGCTTAGGAATAGGTGGGAAAGACAGAACTTAGTGGATTGGGAAAATCGAGGTGAAACTGCACAGCACCTACCTCGTCCTACAACAGATGGGAACAATTCTGACGAACCTTGTCAATCTTACGAGCTGGATGATGACTACAATCTCCCCTTTTCCAGAGAGCTCCGCAACTTTCCCATGCCACATAACTTTGTTTCCCACAAGATCTCGAAGTATGAAGGGAAAGATGACTAGGAGAAATACCTCAACATGTACAAAACAAAATGAGTCCTCGAGGTGCAACTCCCGCTCTTAAATGTAGGGCATTTTACTTAACACTTAGTGGCACAATTGAAGTATTGTATAGCAGATTAGTACCTCTTAGCATCAGGAACTGGCCGGACCTCAAGAAGGCATTTTTAAATCAGTAACTATCGAAGGAGTGAGAAGCGCCAATCCAGCACTTATAGGATATGAGGTAAGTAGTAGGGGAGACCCTGAAAGCTACCTTGCTCGTTTTATTGATGAGATAACCTACTACGACCAAGTGACGGATAAGGAGGCCCTAAAGGGAGGACTGAATATGAATACACTATTTCAGAGAAATGTTCGAAGAAAAAACCCCACAACCTATGACAATCAGAGCGGCACAAAGACTCCCTTCGCCTTAGAGGCAAATCGGTAGGGGGCTTACATCCAAAATAATGAGCCAGCAATGGACTCAAGCCGGACATGGCGTGCCTCCTACTTTGGGACAAGCATTGGCTATAGCTACGTTGAATGCCATACTGACACTGGCCTATGAGAATGTTGGGCCCAGTACTAATAACCCTGCTAGGAATACTGGACGACCCTCAACCTCTAGACATAGAGGAAGAGGCGGGAGACCAAGGGATAGGCCTCAGGAGGAGGCACGACCCTACTGTACTTTCCATCACTTTCATGGACACGACATTAGTGAATGTCGAGAAACGAATATTCCAATGAGCAACCCTCGTAAAATTAGGAAAAACTGCAACCAGAATGATACACCAAGGTGAAGCGCCCTAAGGACAGGGGAGACGAGGCGACATTCGCCGCTAAATGAAAGGAATGATGATAGAGAAAGGCCCCGAAGTATGAATCACCCTAGGAGAGACCTGGCTACTTCAAATGTACAACAACCCATTCGAGAGATTGACACAATCATTGGGGGACCACATGTTGGAGGTGAGCCTAGAAATGTTTAAAGGAATTATACTAAAGAGGCCAGAGGTCCACCTATGTCCAACTATATAGTAAAACAATCTCAAGGGACGAGGATTGTAGATCCTATTACATTCACTCAGGAGGACGTAGTAGGTGTACACTTCCCACACTACGACACACTAGTGGTAAGAGTTGTGGTAGCCCACAATGGATTGAAATTCATGTTGGTAGACAACGAGAGCTCAGTTAATATCTTGTTCGGTTCAACTTATGATAAGATAGTAGTGGAGCACAAACTCACTCTCATGGCTTCACCCATGTACGAATTCACTGAGATAGCATCGTCCCAAGATGTAAGATCACATTGGCCGTTGAAATGGGAGCCCCACCATAAGTAGCACATCACTTTATGGAATTCCTGGTGGTCGATCGTTGATCTACATACCATAGAGTGCTGGGAAGACCAGCATTGAAGAAGTTGTAGGTGGTCACTTCTATATACCACCTGTGCATGAAATTCCTCACTGATCGGAGAATAGCCACTGTTCGAGGCGATCAAATAGGCTCAAGGGAATGCTACCTTAACTCCTTGAGAAAGGCTGAACCACGGGGAGTCAACATGGTGCTCCTCAACACAAAAATGACGAATGCCCCTGAAAAAGGGCAACCCCCGGTTCAAGATGTCGAAATGTCAGAATCTTTTTTGAAAGACCGAGCAAAAAGGAAAGCCCTGGATGAGTTAGATCCTCAGATAATCGAATCAAAATCGCAAGCAGCTCCAATGGAAGAACTAGAGAGCTTTCCAATTGACCCCCAAGATGTTTCCATGGTTCTATAGGTCGGGAAAGAGTTGGAGGAAGGAGTAAAGGAAGAATTGAAAAGCTTCCTCCAAAAGAACGTGGACGTCTTCGCATGGAAGCACGAGGACATGATTGGAATAGACCCAAAAGTCAGTTGCCACCACTTACATATTGATCCGAGTCGTGCTCCACACAGGCAGAAAAGAAGGGCATTAAACGTAGAAAGGTACGAGGCCTAAAGGAAAAAGTGGAAAATCTAATCAGCAACGACTTCATTAGAGAAGCGATTTACCCGAAGTGGATATCCAATCCTACTACTGGACACGGGCTGCTAAGCTTCATGGATGCCTATTCAGGTTACAATCTGATCCCCATGTATCCAGGCAATAAGACAACACTTCTTTCATCACCGATAGAGGATTATACTGTTACAAGGTGATGCCCTTCGGCCTGACGAATGTAGGGTCCACTTATCAAAGGTTGGTCAATAAAATGTTCGTAAATTAGCTTAGCGAGATAATGTAAGTCTATGTCGACGACACACTTGTGAAAAGCCTCCGAGCCTAGGAGCACATAAAGCACCTGGATGAAGCCTTTCATATACTGAAGAGATACTAGATGAGACTGAACCTTCTCAAATATGCTTTTAGCATAGCTTCTAAAAATTTCCTGGGATACATTATGAATCAAAGAGGGGTCGAAGACAATAGGAAAAAGATCAAGGCTTTGGTTGAAATGAGATCATCGCAGATACCAAAAAAAGTGCAACGGCTTATTGGCAGAGTAGCCGCACTCAATTGATCTATCTCTAAGGCCACTGAAAAAGGTTCCGGTGGATGCCAGAGTGCGAAGAGGCGTTCCAAGAGCTAAAAAGCTACTTGGGGCGAACGTCTCTCCTAAACAAGCCCAAAGAAGGAGAACCTTATCTGCTTTATCTAGCCGTAGTCGATGACTTAATCAGCTCGGTCCTTGTAAGGGAAGAATGAATGCATAAATTGCCAATTTACTATGTAAGCAAAGCCTTGCTACCTGTCGAAATGCGTTATCCTGACATGGGGAAGCTAGCTCTTTCCTTGGTCGTTGCATCTCAAAAACTAAGGCCATATTTTTAGGCCCACGGTATTCATGTTCTGACGAATTTTTCCCTAAGACAAGACCTTCAGAAGCCAGATTCCTCGGGGAGGCTACTGAAGTGGGCAGTGGAGTTGAATGAGTTCGACATAATATATAAGCCCCGGGCGACGATTAAGGGTCAGGCCCTAGCCGACTTTGTTACTGAATTTGCTAAGGCCCCTGAAGTCGAAGTGAACATGGAACCAGTAGAGCCTCCCACCTGGAATTTTTTTGTAGATGGCTCATCTGGAGAGGCTGGTTTTGGAGCGGACGGGGTCTTTGAAAGTCTAGAGGGGCATAAGCTTAATTGTGCAGTGAAGCTTGGATTCAAGGTATCCAACAATGTGGCCAAATACGAGGCTCTCCTAGCCAGCCTCCGGCTGGCCAAAGAACTACAAGTAAAGATGTTGATCATCAATAATGACTCGCAGTTAGTGGTAAATTAGGTCGATGAAAATTTTGTGGCTAAAGACAAGCACATGACAACATATCTAAAGATGGTCATGGACTCCCTTTCCAACTTTGAGAAGTTTGAACTAATACAAGTACCACGCTAAGAGAGCTCCTATATAGATGCTTTGTTCAAACTAGCTAGTAGCAAGGATTCCAAACTCCTCAAAATAGTCCATATAGTGCTCCTCGGTGAACCCTCAATCAAGAAGGGAGAAGAGTTGATGTAGATAGAAAGTACCCTACCATGGATACAACCTATCATGGCCTTTTTGAAAGAGAAGACCCTACCAACAATGATGCTGAAGCTTGATGACTTTGAAGGAGGGTTGTTTACTTCGTCCTACATGATGAAGTTTTGTATAAGCGAGGGTTTTCATTTTCCCTCCTCAGATGCACGGAGGGGGGGGGGGAGAAGCAAACTACATCCTAAGGAAAATTCATGAAAGAGTTTGTGGGAATTACTCAGGAAGGCCAGCTCTAGCTCACAAAATGCTCAGACAGGGGTATTTCTGACCCATCCTGAAAAGGGACTCAATAGAATTCGTGCGCAAGTATGACAAATGCCAGTGCTTCTTCAATGTGCAAAGGAAACCTTCTCAGGAGCTTACTGTCGTGTCTAGCTCTTGGCAATTTGCCAAATGGAGAGTAGATTTCATTGTCCCCCTAACAAAAGGAAGATGGAGTGCTGGCTTTACCTTTGTCACAATTGACTAATTTACGAAATAGGTCGAGGTGGAGCCGTTGTCCAAGATCACCAAGGTAAACACTTCCAAGTATCTCTAGAAAAATGTCATATGTAGGCTCAGCATACCTCACTCCTTGGTTTCAGACAATAGCAAACAATTTGATAACAAAAAGATCAGGGATCTGTACAATGAGCTTGAAATTAAAAAGCATTTCTCATCACCCCAAGCCAATGGACAAGTCGAAGCGGTCAACAAGACCATCAAACTCACCCTGAAAAGAAAGTTAGATGCTTCAAAAGGGACCGCCTGGGTTGACGAACTCTCCCAAGTCCTTTGGACCATACGAACAACTTGCAAGACAGTACTCAGGGAGACCCCATTCTCCATGACTTATGGGGCCGAAACAATAAGTCTCTTAGATGTTAGAGTCTCATCTCCTTATCGCATTCACTTTAACGAGATAATCAATGATGACCTAAGAAGCCTTGAGCTTGATTTCCTTAAAGAAAGGAGATACGACTCCCAAGCTAGGCTTGCTTCTTATCAACGCAAGATGATGCACTACTACAACGTCAAAGTAAAGAAAATGGCTTTCGCATTGGTGATCTAATACTCCGCAAGGTGTTCCCATCATTAAAAGATCCAGGCACAAGGATGCTGGGGCCAAATTGGGTAGGTCCATATCGTATAATTGAGGAGGTGAGGTTTGGCACTTACAAGGTTGAAAATCTAGGAGGAAATGTGATGCCTCACCCCTGGAACATTGAGCATTTGAGGAAGTACTATCAATAGGTTGTAATTGGATGTAAGTATTGCTATCAAATGAATGAACTGATTTCCATTTCCACTTCACTCTCAAACAAGATCATTTCAACCATGGGAATTTACCCCGATAGAGGCGGTACAGTGCCGCCTTTGGCGGAACAGATCGCGTTCTAACACATCAACAGCCTTGTCAAGATGCAAACGCCCCAAAGGCCCGCTTCAACCAAGGAAATCTGCATCGATAGAGGTGGTGCGGGTGCCACCTCTGGTGAAATAGACCGTGTTCTCACACATTAACAGCATTTTCAAGGTACGAACGCCCCTATGGGTCCCCTCAATTGAGGAAATCCACTTCGACAGAGGTCGTACGGGTGCCACCTAGCAAAACAGATCGTGTTCTCACACATGACACCCTTGCTGAGATGCGAACGCCCCAATAGGTCACCTCAACCAAGGGAATCTACCCCAGCAAAGGTGGTGTGAGTACCACCTCTGGTGGAACAGATTGTGTTCTCACACATTAACAACCTTGCTGAGGTGCGAACGCCCCCAAAGGGCTACCTCGAGTGAAGAGATTCACTTCGTTAGAGGAGGTGAGGGTGTCGCCTATGATGGAATGATTATACAACTCAATTGCTTCTTCCATTTTCTCAAGTAGTTGAGGTTATCTGAAGTGCTCACACTTGTAGTTTAGTTGCTTCTTCCATTTTCTTAAGTGGTCCCAAGTGTTTACATTGTAGTTCAGTTGCTTCTTCCATTTTCTTAAGTGGTTGAGGTTACCCAAAGTGATTACACTTACAGTTCATTTCTTCCATCTTCTTAAGTAGTTGAGGTTATCCGAAGTGTTTACACTTGTAGTTCATTTGCTTCTTCCATTTTCTTAAGTGGTTGGGATTACCCGATGTGTTTACACTTGTAGTTTAGTTGCTTCTTCCATTTTCTTAAGAGGTTGAGATTATCCGAAGTGTTTACACTTGCAGTTCGTTTGCTTCATCTATTTTCTTAAGAAGATTAAGTTTAAGACGAAGTGTTACTTGTTTACTATGTACAATTGGAATGATGTGACAACACTTAGAAGAAAACAAATTTCATTAATCATAAGAAATGCCGAAGCCAATACAAGAATAGAAAGAAAATACAAGACTAAGGATCAAATTTATTTTAGCCCCCCACCCCAACCTCTTCTTAAGGGTCTTGCTCCTCATCCTTTTCCATCTCGGCCGGCCTCTGGTGGGGCCGTCAAACTCATCTTCCGAAAATGTAATGTCGAGCTCCGAATCCCTTTGTTGCAGACGAGACAGAATCTTGTGGGCACTCCATGAAGCCAAGTAGTTGGCGAAGTCATCATATTCTTTAGTCTTCTTGAAGTTGTCCTTGTAGTTCTGGATTGTCGTCTCCCCAACTGTCTTCACTTCAGTCATAAGAGATTCTATCTTTTCTTTTCTACTTGAGCCTGGAAAAGCATCATAAGTTTGGCCTTTTCTTTGGTAGCCTCCACTAGGGCCTTAGAGGCGATTCGTTGGTGCTCATTGGACCGGTCAATTCTCTTTATAGGTGCAGCCACTTGGGAAACTGACTCATGGAATTCGTTCTTCAGTTGATTTACTTGAACTTCGGTAAAGTCTAGTTTCACCTCGGCCTCAGTCCATTTCTCTTTAGCCTCTTCCATCTTCCTCGGCCTTTCTTACCTCCCCAAGCCTTTATTCCAACTCCACATTCTTTTTACGGAGGCTTCGGAATGAGTCCATAGCCACCACGCCAATACTTAACGCCCTGGCCACATAGGAATTGTTGGTAGCTAGGAGGTCCTCCACCTTACACGAGGCGATATGATCTTGCCAGTCCCCAGTACAATAGCTATTGTGGACTCAGGTGGCCGAAGTGGTCTCTGGAGGTAACATTTCCAATACTATCTCAGGGAGGTCATCTTCCTTGCTCCCCAAGAAATCAGTAGCTTTGCCCCGAGCTGGGCATTAGCAGGGTTCTTCAGCCTCTTCCTTTCTGGGCCCTCAGCCAGAATGGTAGATAATGGTACAACGTCCCTTGGAAGCTTAGAAGGGGCCACGATGGTAACCCCGGTTGGAGGAGGAGCGATAGGAACTTTCGCTAGGAGAACGGAAGACAAGGACGCCTCATTTTCCTTTTGACGAGGGAGGCTCCTTCCTCTACCTTATCTTCCTCAGTTCCCTGCTGAGCTTTGCTCAGCGAACTCAATTGCTCGAACTGCTTCTTGTATGCAGTCGAGCTTGTTTTCAACATTTTCACCTTGGTAACGCTATAGCGATTGTACCGAAGTCAGGCCTCAAAGGCTTTTTCTTCAAAAATTTGTCTCTTAAACAAAAATGAAGTTAAGTGTTTTTTAGTAGGAAGAGACGTCTATGGAAGAACAGAACAAAATTCTCACATTGGCTCGCCATCAGTCTGTGAAGTACGAAGCTAGTATTTTTATCGATCAGCTTGTTGTAGCTCGTCTTCTTGGGAGGCTTATGATATTCCACTCTTCCTCGAATATCTCACATCTCGAAAGGGAGCCTGCAAGTAGGTAAAAATATTAAAAACATAAGAAATTTGATTAAGTTAAATTAACTCTTGGAGATAATAATGGTCGGAGTAGGATGTGGAATCGGTAAGGGGAGCCATGGGATCATTCTCCATGGTATCCCACCTTCCAGTCACCTAGAACCAGGAGCTTCACCATCCTTTGATTGAGGTGGGTAGGTCAACCACGAATGGAGAATGGGACCCCCCCATAGAGATAAGTAGTGCCATCCCTTACTCTTTTCTCTTTGGCCTCACTCTTTGGGAAGTAATAAAAATGGAGCACGCTGAAAGGCATGTCTACCCCTAAGCTGGCCTGACGCCAGAGCATCCACAACCCACCATTTGGAACTAGGAGTTCGGGTGGAGCTGGGTCAGGGCCAGTCCGTAAGAACGGATGACTAATCTAAAGAAAGGGAGTCTGAGGCCAGCTCTAAAAAGGTGCTCACTCATGGCCATGAATCCTGGCCTGGATAGCAGGCCCTCTCACTCGGGTCGGGAATGATTAGTTCTACACTATCTAGTATCCTAAAAACTTAACTACACTTCTCTAAGGTCTCCGAAGTGGCCTTAGATGGGTGTTTGGAGGCCCCTCACTGGATAGAAGTATATACGGGAGGAGCTCGACACCTCTAGATATTCTCTCCAGCCCTAATGGCTTTACCTAGTTCGTCCGGGGTGAAGACTATGGGCTCCCTAATTGTAGAACTCCCCTCATTCCACCTATCCCCACTTATCAGTAGCCGTCTCAGAAGTTCTAAAAGCTTTTTCAAAAGGAAAATAGAGAACTAGAGATAAACGTTACCTGAATTTTGTGGTTCAAAGGGAAGTTGTCGAAATTTTCAGTTGACACATCAAAGTTGCAGTCTTGCTCACCGGAGAAGAAACAAAAGAAACACAGATTAAAAGCCTTAAGGATTTTTGAAGATTTTCGTAAAAGTAAAAAGTGACAAAGTAAGGGTCTTGGGCTTTATATAGGTGTTTCAAGATTCATCCCAGCCATTGGATCATCTCAAGTCGCTTCTGGGACTTCCAAACCTAGAGCTCATGATCTCAGTTGAAACCAAAAGTCACACGAATCAAAGGCCCTGATGGAGCGGTGTACCTCACGCGTAGCCCAAATGCGTCATCTTGGGTCTAGGAAGCCATCGCCATGATTACCATTTATGGCAAGGAAGGTGTGCCTTGGAAGCAAGCAACGCCTTCCCCATGATTACCTTGGGAAGAGAAAGCTTTCGAATCATTAACACGCAGCCAAATGCTGTCTCTCCAACACTCATCACCTCAACCATACCGGAACTCAATGTTGCAACAACTCTCCTCAGAGTTGCCAACTCCTATGGCTTCATCCTAGTGAGGACTTAGAACCCCTATCGCTTCGTCCAAGTCAAGACTTAGCGTTGTAACAACTCTCCCCAGGGTTGCCAACTCTTATCGCTTCGTCCAAGTCAGGACTTAACGTTGCGAAAACTCTCCTCTGAGTTGCTAACTCCCATCGCCTCGTCCAAGACAGGACTTAGTATATCAACAATTCTCCTCTGAACTGTCAATCTCCCATCTCTTCATCCATACACGGTCTTACTTCACGGAACCTCCCGACAAGAATACTGGTTTTCACCATCTCAAGCTTCACCCAGGATGCCTTTTTCGCACAGTTGCCCGCTTTTTACCAAAATAGATAGATATCCTTGTACTATATAAATATCCATATAAAGGACTTACAGGACTATTGTTATGGGTCTGTAGAGATCTGTCACTTCATCCGCCAGGTGTCAAGCGATCCAATCCCACAATGTCATGTGGCGGATAAACTGAATTTGCATTGGACAAGCCGATTTAGATGATCCAAACTGAATGATGTATCCTGACAATAGAGATGAATTCATCCGCAACTCATAGTGGATGCAAAGCCTGCACTCCGCACCTACTACAACACCTCACGAATCTGCCTCACCACGCCTCTCCAAAGATCCTCTAAAAGGAGATCTTTCCAGAGTCAAATCCCTGACTAATTGATGAGATGTATGGCAGATTTCAAATGGTCAAATCAATTGCTTTTGTCAGACAGTTAATGCCTACCAACCTATAGATTGACGGGTTGAGGTCTATGACGGGATGACCTTCTTTAGGATCTGAAGCCACATGTCTCACCATCCAACGATTCTCCTCTTCCATTCTCGAGTATAAATATGCCCACCCTATTATGTTGTATTGTTATTGAGACACTAATTGGAACTTGTTTTTCTTTTAGTTTTTATTTTATTTTCTATTAAGTTCAATTACTTAGGTTGAGCTAAGGGTTACTATTTTTTTCTCTTCTTCAGGCTTGTATGTGAAGATCAGTTGTACTTTCTGCTGATTTGGAAATTGAACGAACTTTTCATCGAAGATAGAGGATAGCAAGGGCAGCACAGTAGGAAAATAAGAATAAATACATATGACTGATCAACAACTGGAAAAAATTGTAGAACCTGCAGCTCCAGCCAATGCTGAAGCACAATATTATGGTAGTGTTTTGCTTGGGGATTTTTTTGGCACCGTTCGTCATTCAAAGTCAATCTAGCATTGTCTACCCCGCATTTGAACAACCGAACTTTCAAGTGAAGACAAATGTCATCCAACTCTTTCAGAGTGAACATCAATTCTTGGAATGGCCAACGAAAATCCACATATACATGTATCCCATTTCTTGGATATGTGTCAACATTTCAAATACCAGGGGATATCATTAGAAGATGCAACCAGGCTGAGGTTGTTTTCGCACACTCTTTGGGATAAAGTACTTGAGTGACTTGATTCATTCTCGATGGCAAGTATAACTACTTGGGACGACTTGACTCATAAATTTTGCACCAAATTCTTCTCACCGGGCAAAGTGGTAAGACTAAGGCACGAAATATCAATATTCAACCAAACTGAAGCTGAATCCTTTGATGAGGCTTGGAACAGGTTCAAAAACATGCTATGGAAGTGTCCTCAACACGGGTTCGACAAGACAACACAAATCAGATTTTTCTATGTGGGACTACTTCCGGCTTTCAGAAGCATGGTAGATTCATTATCAAATGCGTCCCTAACTACCAAAATGATTGATGGAGCTTGGAAATTGTTCGAGAGAATGGCTAATACTTCACCCATGTGGTCTTCAGATCGAGGAGGTCCAAAGAAAGCAGCTACAATGTATGAGGTAGATACTTACTCGGCATTGTCTGCAAAGATTGACTCCTTATTTCACAAGGTGGAAAGCATAACACAAGCGTTGAATTCAGTACAAGTCAGGAAGTCAATTTGTGAAGAATGTGGAGTAGAATATGGCACAACTGAATGTCCTATCCTTACGTAAAGAATGGAACGGGTTGACTTTGTTCAATAGGGTTAACGTCAGCACAACAACCCGGGATGGAGAAACCATCCAAACTTCTCTTGGGGTGGAAACCAAAACCACAATCAAAATCACAACCAAGCTCCAGGGCAGTTTCAGCAGGAGAAGAAACCTCAGTTGGAAGACATGTTTGCGAAACTCATGGAGAAGACCGATAAATATATGGAAACTACAAATCAATTCATGAGGAAGACTGAAACAAACTTTCAAAATCAAGGTGCAGCTATTAAAAATCTGGAGACTCAAGTGGGACATTTAGCTCTCTCTATGACAGGAAGAATACCTAGTGCATTACCAAGCAACACATAAATAAATCTTAGGGAGCATGTTTAAGCCATTACTACACAAAGTGGAGTTCAACTACCTGAGATACATGACAAGAGGTCGGGTGCAAATGAAGAGCAAGTGAAGTCTTCTGAAGAAGAGAATGAGAAGCAAGTTGATAACACTAAGAAGATATCAATAAGAGAAAGTCCAGAAAA
>CAIGRL010092830.1:0-14545 GCA_903798325.1 Fraxinus xanthoxyloides
CAGTACTTTTTTGAAAAATCTCATGTGGACTTGTCCGAATGCATGTGTCCATGTCGGTGCATCATGGCCTCTAGCAGTCTTAACTGTCTTTTGAATGACTGACTTCATTTCTATGCTGCAGGTTTCATCCCAAGAGATTGAAATTTCTTATGTGTTAATTATTTATGAGGCTGAAGATTTCTGTAACCTTATTTTGAATGACTCTCTAATGGACCACGTTCAGAGCATTCAACAACATTACCCACATCATACTATATGTTATCTCACAAATAGGCTTATGGCTTACATCGATAAAAGGTTGGTGGCATTATTTTGGTATATAACATCTCACATCCATCTTATGCTTCAGTTCTATTATTGTTTTTTACTTCCTTTCAACTGAGTAATTTATAAATCCAATTTCATTGTCACATGTACGGTCTAGAGATGCATTTCTGAACGCTTCCAGTCATAAACAAATAAATTGACTAGACAGTCGGCTCTTTATTTCTTTTCATTCATGGTTGAAAAATACAACAATGTGGTTAGAAAACTGGTAAAAGTTACATAAAGTCTGGTGGCTATTGTTGTTGGTTCAGGCTTCATATTCTATTTTGTTAGGTGTCTTGTTCCTCTATATAAGCCTGGTTGATTGTCTGCTTTTGTTAAATCTTAGTCCAATTACATTGTCAATGAGTTTCATAAAAAAATGTAATAGTTTTAGATTGACCTCAGTAAGCATCCAGAAGTAAAGTTCAAACTAGATGTTGTTGCCTTCAAAAATAAAAAGCAAGTAAATTCACAGTGAAATTACACAAAAACATTTAAGTTGGCAGTGCCTGGTCCTTGGAGATGCTTTGGCATTCAATTTATATTGGCAATTTGACATTATGTCTAGGGGTTATGGTGGACTTAAAAACTTGTTCAAAGAGCATTCGTGCGCATTCTGTCAGGTTTTAGGGGATCACTGATATTTAAATTGTTAGTATTATGTTAAATTGCATGGCTGCAATTATTAAACCTCCTCAAACACCTAGTCACCTACCATCTACGCTTTCTTCATTTATACACAGTATACCACCTTTTTACACCTAATTATTTTTTCAGACATGCCTAATATTGGCTGTCAATGTCTACACCAAATGTTCAATTATCCAAAATTTATTTTATCTTTTGGTTCATGTCTTTGCAAAATGGTTCGTGTTGTTCAAATGTAATGTACAAGCATTAGTCCCGTGTACTGAGTAGTACAATATATATTTGTAATGTCTACTTGAGAGTGTTCACTTATTCACATTTTATTTTTTTTATCTTTTAGCTCATGTCTTTGCATTCGTGTTGTTCCAATGTAATGTAGAAGCATTAGTCTTGAGTACTGAGTAGTAAAGTATTTATTTGAAATGTCTACTTGGGAGAACTGCTAAATATTTTATGCTCACCTACCAGTCTTGTTAGTGTTATATTTGTTAACCTTCCTGTAACTTTGATAACAGTTTTACTTGAATATTTTATTATTTTCTCAATAAAAAATCTGTCATGATGGACATGTTTAAATTGACACTGATTCAGACTCAAGCAACTTTCGCAACTATTGTTTTTTTTTTTTGCCTTTTTCCAACTGTCTTTTTGCTGCTACTGTCCATAGGGAACAAGGGCAGTACAAGAATCCTAGCAACCACAGTGGATGGAAGCGCCCGCCTATAGAAGAGGTTAGCGAAACATTATGTCATAGTGCATGGGATTCTGAAGATGTCTCTTGATCAGGTCTATCTAAAAGAACAAAACATACACATGCATTTTTAATATGTCTTTTTTCTTACAGATTCTGTCAAAATTAACCACTCATTTTTCCAAAGTACATTCAAGGCAGTGCACTGATGAAGCTGAACTCGCTGATCATGTAGTTGGTCTGACTTGCAGTCTTGCCTCTTGTCAATTTAGGTACCCATTAGCACAAACACGTGTTCATCTGCACAAGCCCAGACACGCATGTATATTATACTTTCAGTGTTCTTTTCCCTATGTGTGCATGTATGTGTATTCTTATTTAACTACACTTACATTTTAGATAAAGAAATACTGTATATTTGCTTAAAAATCAGGTCTGCTTGTCATTTATGCATGATTTTATTTTTATTTATAGCCAAAATCAGCCGCTCTGCCTGTCCACTAACTAGTACATTGTTTTATTATGTATAATATAATGCAATTAAGCTAAGTTGAACGGCAATGCACATGGATTGAAATGGACAAAATTGATACATTACATGCTGCCCAAACTCATTTTTTATTATGTTATTGGAGTAATATGCTTTTGCCAGAAGTTCTCATACATTTTTACTTATCATACGTGACTGAGGGGAAAAATAAAGTAAACCTACTTTATATATGATTGATAGGGCATTTTTTATGCTTGACAATTTCCATGGGGTGGTATGTCCTATTTTCTTCAATCTTCTGATATAGGAAAAAGTTAACGCGATTATCCGTTGATGCAAATGGAGCCCTTATCCCTAACGACTGCGTTGACAAGAATCTAATAAAGAAGAGCCCATGGTGAGTGTGTTTCTTTTTCTTTTGTTTCCTTTCAATTTGGTATGTCATGCAAACAGTCAATGGATGGATTAGCTCATTGTTTGATCATCAACTTCAGTCTCCATGCCACGCAGCCACAGAATAATGGCAACTGATTATAAGTTTTAGCATGACCTTTTGTTATATGGCTTATATAATCTTGTATCTCACAAGACAAACTTCATTAAAGAAAATTATACCTGTAATTGGATACTCTCTCTTAGATAACACAAGTTTTGCTACATGGGCAGCTTATTTCAGTTTTACAAATGTGTGCAAGATTTATACATAGTTGATAGAACAATGCTACTTGTACAAAATATTTGACAACTTTCTCTACAAAAACACCACATTGCCCATTTATACACATATGGTAGAGGGGCCCACTTGTACAAAATATTTGACAACTTTCTTTACTAAAACACCACATGGCGGCCCCCTATTGGGGAGGCGCCCAATAGGGGGCCCCCATGTGATGTTTTTGTAAAGAAAGTTGTTAATCTTCTTTGTACAAATAGAATAATTCTAGTTGATAATGGTCTATCTAAGAGGCGGTAAATCTCAGCAAGATATTTTAGTTAGGCAACGTAATGGAATGTCAAATTGCACGTGTTTCTTATTATTTAATGTCATTTCTATGTTTTGGGCTGCCTTCTTCTTGTTGATAGAGAGAAAATCTCTGTTAACAATTGACCACGGCTGAACCATAAACGTAGGTATGTTTGTGCATCAAATAATTTTATTCTTCACTTATAGATATTTGCGGAAATCTTCGAGAAATCTTGATCCGAGCTCAATTTAATCAACCAAAACACACACCAATCGAGGAGGCTTGATCCACAACTTTATACACTTGATTGCTACAAGTTTACTCACCTACAAAGGATACACTTGGTGATTGGTTTGCAAGCTACAAAGGAAGATGAAATAGAGTAGCAATTGGAACCTCAAGGAAGAAGAATCAAAACCGGACATACCTCACGTTTTTTTTCTCTTTCTCACAAACCAATGCATACCCACACGGCTGGAAAGAGATGAATATATATATAACACTAGTTAGGTCACTTCAATTGGGCCACACTTCACTAAATGGGTCATCATATATCACCATCCAATTAATATCCACAACTCAGTGCCATCCACGAGTGTTGGACCATGAGCAACATTAACTCAATTAAGTTGCTTCTAGTAGCTCTAAGTTTGTTTCGGGTCGAGCCATCACTAACATGTCGATATAAAATTATCCAACATCTATTTAACATCATTGTCCGAGATTTATTGGGTATCAACAAACCCAACAAATCTCCACATTGATACCCAATCAACCTGCAAGTAATCAAAACACATAGTTTATACCTGCATAATCAAGGTAACCAATAAAATTGGTATCACAAATCTTATCTCGTGTTTCCGACCCGAAACACATACCATACCTGTTCCATGTACTCACTTGGACTAAGGTCAAGAACACCCAACTAGAAGCACATAATCACAGTAATCAGTCAAGAGCAAATAAAAAAGCAATGGAGATATCATATAGGATAACACATTATTTCAAAAAAGAATACATGTTCACACTGAACAATAGATTAACACCAAGTTAATCAAGTACACGGTCAACACATATGCAACAAATGCATAAATGACCCCACGAAAAGATCTTACCACACTTATCCACTCCCATTTTGTGTTACTCACACCTAGAGAACACATATCTCACCTCATCGCCCACCATGCTCACAAGACTAATAACTCAACCCAAGTCTAACCGGTAGACTTCTATAGATTATAAGCCTTTAGGATAATCCTCTATCACCACATCACTTCTCCAAATCTAAGTGGATAATGTGTCTCCGCCTAACAGAAGCGATAAAAGTGTCACTTTCTCACACTTCACCTGATTAGAGTCTCTTCTCATATAAAGGATTCCATCATTTTATTACCTCTCCACTCGTAATCCAAATGCTACACTCCACATCCCCAGTACAAACTACCAATGTACCCCTAAGCATACTCCATCTCACCAACAGACATAAAACACACTGCTAATGCATCCTAACCCACTATGCACGCAAGCAATGACACCAAGTAATTAAATTGCTCTCAAATTCATGCAAATACACATATCAAAAACATTGGAATGCACATATAATCATGTAATCAAATTAACCAATCATATACGTGCGGAAAAGATTATACACGGATGCACATGCAACAACTATGTTTATTCTCAATAAACATCACTAGGGTCATCACTCGACCCTATAGCTCCGTTCGCTTCGTCTCTCATCTTACTTTCCTTTTATTATCATTCTTAGGATAACCTATTTCACCATGTCCAAATTTACTACAGTTAAAATACATCTTATTTTTCACACTTTTCTTAGACTACATTTGCCATCAAAAGTTTTATGAAAAACATTTTCGTTTTGCCAAATTTAAAAATTACATTTTTTATTAAAACAACACAACTCAAAACTTGTTTTCATTTTTATAAAAAAATGCACAAAACACAAAATGCAACTAAACGACGACCATAAGATAAGTACATACACAATTCACACAGAATGGTCCAATAACCTTTCCTAAGGTCATGTGCAATTCTAATAATGAAAAATAATTGACAAAAAATGCATGAAGAATTTAAGACAAATAATTAACAAATAATTCTTAGGTCACCCTACACGATGACTTCTAATGCGAAAATGTAAATCGTTATCCTACACAATAATCATAATTGCAATAATAAAAGGGAAATGACACGATACCGAGTGGACCACATCTGAAGGTCCGTAAATATCGAAAGATCACTATTCATCCCAAAGCTCTCGGCAACCGCAGCAACATAAAACGACACCCGACACTAAAACGTCGAAGGGCAAAATCTTCCAATTTTCACCGTATAACCTGAAATTGAAAACGAACATCACCATAAAGTTTGCCACGTCACAAGAAACATTTTGCCTGAAGACATCGTCATTGGAAAACCTCCTACGTGCCTCCATCGTCTCTGCTCATGGGATTTTCGCGCCAGCGACACCCGCCGCCCGACTACCACAAGCAGACCACCAAGTGCGACTCCGCTTGTACAGTCCACCGGTGGTCACCGTTTCTCCAAAAGATGAGCGGTTTTGTCGGAAAACGCAAAAAACTGGTCCGGTTTTTTTTTTGCAAAATCTGAACAGTTTCTATCTCTGTTTTCTGCTGGTTTTAGCAACGTTTCTAAGCACATTTAGTTGATTTTTCACTCCAAAAATCATAGATTTCTCAATACCACAAGCTCTAATACCATTTATCGCGGAAATCTTCGAGATTAGTTTACCAAAACACACACCAATCGAGGAGGCTCGACCCACAACTTTATACACTTGGTTGCCACAAGTTTACTAACCCACAAATGATACACTTGGTGATTGG
This sequence comes from Fraxinus xanthoxyloides, assembly GCA_903798325.1. Classification (NCBI taxonomy): domain Eukaryota; kingdom Viridiplantae; phylum Streptophyta; class Magnoliopsida; order Lamiales; family Oleaceae; genus Fraxinus; species Fraxinus xanthoxyloides. Next base: position 5,971 of record CAIGRL010092830.1, read on the forward strand.
TTTGCAAGCCACAAAGGAAGAGGAATAGAGTAACAATTGGAATCTCAAGGAAGAAGAATCAAAACCGGACAAACTTCACGTTTTTCTCACTTTCTCACAAACTAACACACACCCACACAGCTGGAAAGAGTTGGATATAGTTAGGTCACTTCAATTGGGCCAAACTTCACTAAATGGGTCATCATATATCATCATCCAACTAATAACTATAACTTGGGTCATCCACGAGTGTTGAATTACGAGCAACATTAACTCAATTAAGTTGCTTCTAGTGGCCCCAAGTTTGTTTCGGGTCGAGCCATCACGAAGGTGTCAATATAAAATTATCCAACATCTTGTCCGGGATTTATTGGGTATCAAAAAACCCAACATAGATGAATGCACAAATGAGACCAAGTACCTACCCACCATGTGTTTATTGAAATAAAAATACCAAATATGTAGTTTTTGTTATAGTATTTAACTTTCTGATTGAATCTTATTATCCCAAGATGATAAATGAAGCATATGGCAATCATTCTACATCAAGTGATTATCCGTTGAGGTTGTCTGAGTTTTGTAGTATACCACCACACTACACTGGTCTATTAGCCTAAATAGCTTGGTTAACAATTGGAGCCCAAATGGATGCTCTGATTTTTAGTAGATAACTAATTGTGTACTGTATTATTACACATTCTTGACTTATTTTTCTCTTGTAGGATGAAAGCACTGATAGCTATTCCGAAGGTACAGCCACGATTTGCTGTTGCTATTTGGAAGAAATATCCCACAATGAAATCTCTTTTGAGCGTTTACATGGATCCTAGTAAATCGGTGAGTCTTGTGTAAAGGAGATATACCGTTCTTTGCTCTACTTTTTGGTGCAACATTTTTCTCTTTGAATCTATTACCGACGGATCAGCTCATGCATGTTAATTGAATAGATGATTTCAGGTAAAGTGCTCGAGTTTTCTGATTATGTACTTGGAAGTTGGAATAGTTATCAAGGGCTTAAGAAAAAGTAACACGTAAACTAGGTTCTTGATCTGACTGTTCTCGAAGCATACACAGATGAGTTAAAAATGACTCACCTGTCTCCCCCTTTCAGTGTTTTCCCTGAATCTCTAGAGGTTCCTGAAATGAAATGAAGCTTTTATTTTTCTTTTGCGGGAAAACTGAGTTCCGTTAGTGTAACATGAGGTTCTAGAATTTTGGGAACATAAAATAAACTTCTCTCTGAATTAGAAAAACAAAGTAAATAAAATAAACAAACAATTGAACTCTTGATAAGAACAGATTCTTTGAAATATATAACTCGTCAGTTGTCCAATATGTGGTGCAAGTATTTCTGTTCCACTTTCACTAGGTATCGGTTGATTTCACTTGGGACTTCTGTAAGTGAAGTCACATCAAAATGTTTTGGTAAGTGTCTTGTTTTAGGTCTTGTTTTCACAAACTCTATCTTTGGATTAGGCGTTATTACTAAGAAAGCAAGCTGTAAGAAATTCTTATGGTGAACAGTCATTCATTGCTTGCTTCGTTCTCTTCGGTACCAAATTTGGATCCATCCCCTCCAAAGAACATTTTTCCCTTTCTCTCTCTCAGTTGATTATCTGTTGCTATAGCCTGTCATGTTTCCTACTCATTTTTCCTCGTACCGGTTGATGGCTAATTCAATGCATCTCAGCCACAGAGCAATTTGTATATATTTGGAAACATTAAGATTCTTTCCTTCGTTTTCTTCATGATGCAACTCTTATATATTATGTACCAAAATTGTCAGGTGCACGAGAAAGAATTTCTGTTGAAGGATTTGACGATAGAAGGCTTAACTGGTGGTGATAGAAGATTAGGAGAGATTTGTTCTAAGAGAGTATACAGAATACTAATGGCTCAATGCGGAAGCATCAAAACGGATGATGTTGAGGGTGGAGCTGATTTCTTTAGCTAAAACTCTGAGTGATGCACAGCGTAACTCCTTGTTATCATCAATCTACGTTTATAAGACTTGCAAATCAAGCATTTTGTGATTAGTGTTCATGCCTCGTGCTTTTCTGCCTCATACCTGTTCTTTCTTGTGTAGTTTTCTATATTTCAGAAATAAATTAATGAAGTTGACAAGGGAAAAACGAAAATAGATGAGTAGATGTCCCATTGGTTTAGCTGAAATTAATGTAATTGACACAAGCAAAATGTAGACTGTTGTGTATGTTCCTAGAGAAAGATAATGCTAATCCTATGCGTTATCATCATATGTTGCATTAATGAGTTGTACCCAATCATGCATCAGCTTCCAACATTATGTTTCAACCTGTCATGTTTCAAAGAACCAGCGTCATGTGATTAAGCCATGCTATACCATATATTTTGAAGTGATTTATGTAGAAAATAAATTACGTCCTTGTTTGATTGAGCTAAAAATCAAATTTTTAGTAAATTTTAATAAATTTTGTTGAATTGTGATTAAAAAGTTGATAAAAGTTATAAATCCCATGACGTGTGATTGGAAAATGAATTTCAGGAAAAATAAATTTTTTAAAAATGAGAGTCAAATACGATCATATTTAACTTCGTGAAGTGAGAAGGATACAGATTGAGGTAAACTGATTGTGGTTACAAATGTTAAGTTCGCCATAAAATTAGAATGGTGAATAATACTAGTAAGTTCACTGAAATTTGTAGCTAAAATGAAGTTTGATTAAGAATTGTCATTGATAAAGGAAGATTAAAAAAAAAAATAGAAACAAAACTAACCAATTTATTGCCCACGTAGGGCCAGGGTGTTTCATAACCAAACTGTACTGGGCCACCTCCACTAATGACATTAACATTAGTGGGCTATGCCACTAAGTGGGCCACTTGTGAGTGGCAATTGGCTCAACGTCAACTACCAACTTTATTTGTATACGATAAATAAGATGACTCTAAATCTAAAGAAGTATTTTTCCAAAAAGTTATTTGGTGTTACTACACTCAAATCTTCCGAAAATCTTTGGTCTTCAAATCAAGGTCACCTCATGGCGCGTGCAAGCCGCACTAATGTACACATTGCAGTGGCACGGGTCCATGTTGTGTTCTCTATCCTTGTATATAAAAAGCAATAAGCTATCCTCTTTTCCTCAGACTTGTGAGTTTTTGATCATGGAGAGAAGCAAAACATTCCCTTGTTACTCGTCTTTGCACACAGATCAATCTCGATTTGACTTTGGAGATCGCACTAAATCGTATAGCTTCAATGGTCCGAGGGACAATCCGGAGATGGAAAGGAGGAAGAGGGTGGCAGCCTATAATATGTATGCCATGGAGGGTAAGCTGAAATCGTCGTTAAGAAATAGTTTTAAATGGATTAAAAGCAAATTCAGAGACGACTACTATGATTCATCGTCGAGTTAGGCCGATCAAAAATCAAGTCTTCCGGTTTTCATGGAACAAATCAAGCGTGTTGTTTGTCCTATAAAATTTATGCTGTTCAAGGATAAGTGTTTTTTGTTTTTGGTTTTCCTGAATTGTTGTCCTCGTGAGAATTGTAACATATATGATGATGAATTATGAAACTAGATAGATTGAAGTACTTTTTGTACATACATTTGTGATGTCCTGGCTGGAGATGATCATTTGATAAATCTAGGAAAACCAGCCAAATTTGTACTAATATTAACCGACATTTGCACATAAAAATGGACCAGAAACTTGTTTTTTTTAACAAGCTACCACCAATTCAGTGATAAGAGAATAGCAACATAACTAGCATGTCCAAGAGAAACAGAAATGATCTTCTCCTGCAGCTTAATTATCCTCTAGGCCGAAGAGTTTTGAGATCTTTTCCAGATCAAGATTTCTGAAATCAATGTTGGAAAAGGATCTGCGATGAAAATTTGATCTACTCTCTTCAAGGTGGTTGGCAGCTTCAGTCAAAGAGGCCAGTAGGAGAGGATAGTTCTTGATGTTTTTCAGTGCATTAGGATGTGCCTCGGTTTTGGAAGATTTGCTAAGCATAGAACGAAAAGCTGGAGAAGGAGAATGAGGCAGGGTCTCTTGACTGCTTTGTTTGGTGGTCGAGGAAGTGCTACTCGTACTATGAATCATATCTAGGCTTTGGAAGCTATAAGATGTCTGTATTTCCTGCTAAAAAATGAGGAGGAAATTTGTGAGCAGTGACAGAATTCAGCATTCTCGTGCATTTTATGTAAAGCAATTCCTCAACTAAGCTTGGGCAATTTTATTTTTCGTCGTTGATATGGAGATGTTTGTGCTTGCATTGGGAGAAAGTTTAACATGTAGCATAGAGTTAGAAAGAATGCCATAGAAACTCATTAAATGCTTGTGTATAAAATGGAGCCTTACTCTGATATGTTCGTGGAATGATACCTTTCTTTTATGACCTCCGTGGTTCTTGCGAGATAGTTGCTGTGCTTTCCCAGTTCTGTTTATACAGGACAGGAAAGCATGAATTATTTTCGAGCAAATTAACTAATGCCAAGTTTTACTTCTCCCTAGTAGCTGTATCTTCTTGATATGTATTGGTTCCCATAAAGTTACTAATTTAAATTCTTAAACCCTTTTAAGAATACTTGGTGCAGAGTAAATATTATGCCTGATACTACATATCAATTTGATTTCTTCCTTCAGTTTGTTATCAATGTAACATGGAAAATCTCGGCACAATAATGCAATGATATTTACACTTCTGACAAAAAAAGATACTTCGAACTTTAAAGAGATGATGTTACCTTCTTCTATTATTAGACTGGATAGTCTCATCCTCTGTTGTGCTTATCACAGGCAGACCAGAGAGATCACATGCCAATGGACTTGTACAAAAGAACTGTAAATTATCCAACAGTCAGCAAAGGTAAAATAATTTCTCCTGGAGTATATCCTGTGTTGCCTTTAGACAGATATTGACTTCTTCATAAGGAAAAGGAGGTTATGCCTTAAGTGATAAGTCTTTGAAAGGTGAGAGGATAGAGGAGGAAGATGCTTAAGCACTTCTAAATTATGTATGCTTTTATCATTTGAAGAATCTAATGCTACATTGCTTAAGTCTTAGATGGTTGATTAAACAGGATACTATTTCTTGGTTTTAACAGAAGCCTGAAAACTTCCACCATTTTGCAATTTCAGTTGTTTTTCCCTTTTCAATCAAGTTTAGCAATTATTAGTGCGGTAAAAGTTCTTCCTTTCTGTAACTCACCTCATTTTCAAGAGCAGAAGCAGCAGTGCCACGATATGCAGGATCTAAAGCTAGAAGTCTGCCCAAAAGACCAAATGCTGAGTCGGGAAAATTTGGAAGGGTTTCCTGGAAACACGGTTTATAATGCCGTGGAGGGCGGAATGTTGTTGGTGGCTTCACTTTTTTCCAATAGTGCTCAGGAGGCGAACCACAGAGCTTGAATATCTTATGAAGCTGCTCAATCTGAATACACAAAGAGCTTAATAAGCTTCATGAATACAGGGTACTGCATGTAACGTTTAGGCACTGATTATATGTTTTACTCTTTAGTATTACAAATAATACTGCTTAGATTTTAGCTAGTAGCAGCACAAGTACTTAAAGAAGGTATTACCTCGTTCCTGCCAGGCATAATTGGTCGTCCCACAAACATCTCTGCTAAAAGGCATCCTGCACTCCACAGATCAATGCCAACCCCATAATCTGTAGAGCCTAGTAGTAGTTCTGGGGCTCTATACCATAATGTCACAACTCTGCTCGTGAGAGTGGGTTTTGTTTTGTTTTTGTAAAAATTAGCTAGCCCAAAATCAGCTATCTTGAGCATCCCATTCCTGTCAATCAGCAAATTGGATCCTTTTATGTCCCGGTGCAAAATTTCCCTCTCGTGGCAATGCTGAAGACCTGAGAGCAGCTGCTGCATATAACACTTGACCTACACACATTCAGGAGCTCAATCCCATTACTCAAACTCAAGTGTTTAATATCCGTTAAAACTTAAAATCATTCATGTAGTGATGAACTGAATGGAATATCAAAAAGGTATTCGTGTAGCTAACCCCAAATTTATTGAAAGCAGGGCTTAGTTTTGCGTTGTCATAATACCAATCAAAATGAATGAGATGTTTTCTTAACATATGCTAAATTTTTCTTGTTTGGATTTTAATGACAGAAATCTAAACTGAAATTGTATTCAAAAGTGGAGGATAAAATTCGACCTGAGGTGCAGTAAGCCTTCCTTCTGAACGTGAGATGACTTTGGTTAAATCTGATGGCATAAAATCAAATACTAGATAAAGACTGTATTGCATTCTTGATGTGGCTATTCCTTCAAGCTTAATAATATTCGGATGGTCTAGGTGCTTCAACATTATGATCTCTCTTGCCATAAATTTTACACTTTTGGGCTCTGATGTATCGAAACGAACCTTCTTTAAGGCAACCAGCTTACCGGTGAACTTATGCCGAGCCTTATAAACATTGCTATACGTTCCATGGCCTACCTGCAAGGTAAGAAGCACTTGATAAAGAGATACACGGAGAGAATTTCTTCTCAATTGAAGAGTAACCTTTGTTGGTTTCAGAGAGGTTCATAGCTGGTAAAAGTCCATTTCATTGAATATCATGTATCAAAACGAAATGTTCCTCACTGAGTTTGCAGATAAAATCAAAGTTAATAATTATTGCATTTATTTTCTGATAAAATTACATATTGATTTATTTAATACTGACCTTTTCGAGCTTATCGTAAGAATCAGCAGTTGTTGGAATAAAACCAGCCAAAACATCGCTGGGAACATGATCAACAAGCCATTTAGGCCATCCACCAACCAATTCATCTACAGCAAGTTTCTTGACTGAAATCCTCTGTGAAACATTTCCACCGCCATTGATTCCTCTCTCACCTTCTCTACTGATCTTTCTCTCCCGCCCACCACCGCCGGCGGCAACCACCTCATTCTTAACGTCCACTTTGCGCTGAGATGCCTTATTGTGATCCTGTTTCTTGACATCACGTCCTTGAACATATCCATTGTCAATTTTCAACTTGTCAAGACCATCTGTAGGGCTGCACACGGTCCCCTTAGACTGAATACAACCCATCCCTTACGACGGCGAATTTCCGAATATTCTTGACTTTTGCAAGAAATCTAAGTGGTGAAAGTGACTGGTTATGGTTTCCATTACACCATGCATAAGGTGGTAGGCATTTTGATAAGTAAAGACAAAAGGTGGTGTCATTGTCCCTTGGCCGGCATAAGGGTGGCTCCTTTTTCTCCGCCGCCAGAAAGAAAAGCCCAAGAATTTTATCCATTATCAATGATTTGAGCTGTTTTATCAAGGCAATCTGTGTGTTTTTGGTCGAAGCATGTATGTTTTGCTATTATGAATTACGTTTTAAAATAGGTTACTTATTCGCTAATACTCACACTTTGCAACTAATTAATTTATTTGACCAAAAATACTTTTGCTTCTCCAAGAGGAAGCAAATCAGCCACCACGACAAACATTGCTTTAAGTATTTAAATAATTTTTTCAAAGTATTTTTTTTTTTTTTATTAAAAGAGTTGTTGAATCTCTTTCACTCTTCTTTCTTGTAAAAGTAAAAGTAATGTCAAACGGACTCAAAATAGCATGAGGTGCCTTTTTTTTTGGCAAAACTAAAATAAATAAATTACTTATTTGAAAGTAACCCAAAACGCATTGTTAAAAACTTAAAATAAGCAAAACTGATGGAGTCGACAATTATCAATCATATTGTTTATTTTATTTGTTTAATACATTTTAATTAATTAAGGGCAATATTGCCCAAGTTAGTCTAGGATTTTGAGTCCATTTTTTTTTTTTTACGTAGGAATCCGCAGCCGCTATTCGTGAATGCGCACCGGGTAAATCTCACTTTATATGCAGTAGTCCGCAACTACACAGGAGAGATAAACCGCACTAGGCAAGCCCGGTGCGACGGACTCGACCGAAGAAATGGTGGCAGGGGATTCGAACTCGTGACCTTCGGTCTTCGCGTTCACTTGATCCACCAACTCGGCCACTTTCGAAGGGACAGGGTTTTGAGTCTTGATTAGGTTGGACTTTGTTTCTTGCTTTTTCCTACTTGAGCACTTTAAAGCGTTCTTTGTTGGGAGGTTGTTTTGATGTATAAAATAAAAACATTGAAATGTGTTCTTCAAATATGAATCAATCGTTAATTTGTGCACGAATGTATGTTTGTGATCCCAAATTATTCTCATTTACGCTTACACCAAACTGTCATGACATGAGGTTTAGAGTCGTCTTTTTCAAATATTTTCCATAACTTCTCTTTATAAAATGATCGCACATTTTTGCCGTTAATCTTAACAACATTTAAAACAATCAATGACATAGATTTTTACACCTCATTGAATGTCAACAAAGATGTACATTTTCAATTTACAAATAGCATAATTCTACAAAAGATGGAGTTGAAACCTAAAGACATCTTGAAAAAGGAATATGTGATAAAAAGTTGTCGATGTTATTGATAATCTATTAGATTTTGGCATGTTCGAAGCAAAATTTACAAATTTAAAGGTTTGGTGAAATATATAATTGATGAAGCAAAGACCCTGTTTGGGTTCAGTTTTCTCAAAATATATTTTTCTCTTT
>CAIGRL010092839.1:0-14010 GCA_903798325.1 Fraxinus xanthoxyloides
GTTTTAACCCTTTTTGAGTCTTTGACGCTTGATATGTAATTGTTCACTTTATTTCTTTTGATTGCTCGGGTATGCCCGGCTTCTGATGTTTTTGTTTCATGTGAAACTTTTTTGTCTTGTTGGTTTTGTTTCTCGGGTATGTCCGATTTACTTGTACATGGTTTTGATCAATATAATTAATTTTTATCGATAAAAAAAAATGTGGTGAAGTGTGAAAAATATAACATCAATATAACCACCTTTTTATCGAAGATGTATTTTTCCACAATTTACATAAATAAATAGTGCTGAGAATTGAAACTCTATTGACTTTGATTTATCTAAAAACATAAACTATCAAAGAAAAGATAAATTTATTTATTTAAAATGTTTATAACAAATAGGCCAAAACAGATATCTTTACATTTTGAATTTGCAACGATATTGTTGAGACTCAAGCACAGCGAAAAATAAAATAATTTCAATTCCCATCACAGATTTGATTTGTGTTTAGTTAGAAACTATGATTGAAATTATACATTTGGTAGATTTTGCAAACTCGTTTGCCAATTTTAGAACTCGAACAATCATGATATGAAATCCACAATTGTCTAATTGTCCAGCCTCTAATGAGAGAATTAAAATTTCTCCTTTCTTGTGTTGATAAGATAATGAATTGTATTATTTTTTCTGAAACACTAATAGCTTATTAATATAAGTATAATGAGTTTGATATGTATCTTAAACTTAACCAATTCAATATTTAATTAATCTAATTAATTAAAAAATTTCATGTATTAATTAATCTAATTAATCAATTCGGGTTTGCTAACAAGTAACATAATTAATTAATTATCAAACACTTGTTAATTAACTAATCGGTGAATCTCATTTTTCTAGTTCTCATTTTGTGTGTAACCCATTAGGTTATCGATCACGATGGTTAACGACATGAATTATTATTTTGATCTAATCAAAATTGATAAATTAAATTTCCCACTTTTTAATTTATCACAAATTTACATCCATCGTCTCAAATTGACATCTAACTATGTGTCGGGCAATGCTTGTGATGGAAAATGTTACGTGGTATAATAAAATCAAATTTGTTCGTTTATCGTGATACTATAATCATTTCGTCAATATGATCCGATCAATTACGAGATATGGATATGTGTCAATCTCAATTATCGATCATATCTTTCATCCTATTATTAAGTCAATGTAAGTTGAAAACTCTTTTTCTATTTATGAGTACACACTGTCTAAAGATTTCGTTATTAACTTAATTGAATGAAATGTAGATCATAATTTCTTAATATCTAAAAGTGACGAACCGTCTATTGATCATTAACAACCTTTATATAATTCTTACATACTCGAACGATGTCGTATTAGCGACTCCTGACAGAGCAACAACATCAAAGTATGATTGTCCTCATATAAGACACTATGACGACCTCAAGTCGAAGGACCAATTCAACTATTGAACGTTAGAAATTAATCACCGACACTCANGTAAGTTGAAAACTCTTTTTCTATTTATGAGTACACACTGTCTAAAGATTTCGTTATTAACTTAATTGAATGAAATGTAGATCATAATTTCTTAATATCTAAAAGTGACGAACCGTCTATTGATCATTAACAACCTTTATATAATTCTTACATACTCGAACGATGTCGTATTAGCGACTCCTGACAGAGCAACAACATCAAAGTATGATTGTCCTCATATAAGACACTATGACGACCTCAAGTCGAAGGACCAATTCAACTATTGAACGTTAGAAATTAATCACCGACACTCAAATAGTGATCCACACGGAATTTCCTCAGTAGGTCTCCAATATTTTGTTCTATAACAGAACATTCACATATTTATTTAAGTGTCACCACATTTTAACTCCTGAGATCAACTACTTAATTCACAAAGTAAGAAATGTCACATGTAATGGTCTATCCATAATAACGATATTCGTATCTCGTTATTACTAATGATCATGGATGATTTAAAATTCAATCATATGTTATTTGTATATTACAATCACAATTCCTTGCGATTAACAAATTATCAAAACTTGAATCTACAAATTTTATTATTTAATTTAATTAAACATTAATTAAATAATAGATCTACCATAAAAATAGAAGTGAGTGATTAGTTGATCGATTGAAATTTATAAATAAATATAAGTGAGTGATTAGTTGTAATAGATTGACATTTGGTCATTTATTAAATAATTTATCATTTTTTGTCAAACGGAAACTTAGTTACGAGCAAGTTTTAAATTAAATTCGCATTAAGAAAGAAAAAGGAGGAGGGACAAAGACAGAATAGTGACATGGAGTGAAGCCAGGGCACAACAACTTGAATCGGAATAGAAGTCGCCTTCTGTATATATTTTATCCCAATCTAAGCTAGTGTTTGGCCCTCAATAATCATTTTTTTATAAAAATTTTCTCTTTCTTAATTTTAACTACACATTCTTCAAATAAAATAATATTACACACAAATTTAAAACTTTCAATTATTTTTCAATCATACACTTTCCCATCAATCACTATTCCAAAATTTATAATTTCTCCAAAATGTGGGCCAAACAACCCCTAAATTAAATGCAGAGGGTATGGATCCCTCCGTGATAACATAAGAAATATGGAATTTGGCGTATGAGGAATGAATGCATCTAAGCCCATGTTTCAGAATCTATCTTGGCTGCAGTTTTTGAAATAAATGTATGTACTAGTGTCAATTTATTGTTTTGCAACATTATTGGTGAGTTTTTTTATGTGCTTGCAGAGCTTTGGTTTTCACTTTTCAGGGATTTTTTTTAATAAATGTAACATTAATGAACTGAACGAACTAGTGAAAGATAATTTGCATAGTCATTCTTACATTTAATGACAATATAAGTTGTTGACCTGGAGGTATAGTGAGATATGTGGTTAACAGTTCTCGATTCTACTCTCATCCATGTGTAAGTTGCCTGCATATTTGGACAAAGCATTGGTGCATATGGTTGTATATCTGATGGTGGGAAAAGCAGTCGCGGGCAGTACGAAGTTCAAGTCAATCAACAGTGAAATATGTTTTTTAGTGTGGGAGAGACAGATGAGTGGATTCAGGTTGTAAGTAGTGATGGCAATGAGTCGAGCCGGCTCGGCTCAACCCTGAAATCCACGAGCTTAGCTCGAGCTTGTGGCTCGTTTGCTTGTGATTGATTTTTTTTTTCTTTTATACTTTTTCACTTTTTTTAAAAAAAAATTTTCTTTAATTTTTCACGAGCTCACGAGCCGTTCGAGAGCTCGACACTTGCGACTCTGCTTGGGCTCGTCATTTGACGAGCCAGAGCGGCTCGCGTTTTCACGAGTCGAGCTATTAAGCCCACAAGCCGCTCGATCCGTTTGCCATACTCTAATTGTAAGATAAAATACTATTTTGTTTTGCAATATATCATGGATGATTGTTATTTGACGAGCCAGAGCGGCTCGCGTTTTCACGAGTCGAGCTATTGAGCCCACGAGCCGTTCGGCCCATTTGCAATCTCTAATTGCAAGATAAAATACTATTTTGTTTTGCAATATATCGTGGATGAATGAAATTGCATCACCTTTTGGAGACACTAACTGTGTCTTAAATGACTTGAAAGGCAATCACCGTATGTCATATGTCGTTATCTAAAAATAACTCTGAAGTGCCTGCTCCAAAATTGTTACAAAATCTAAAAGCCATACGGAATATCATTTTACAGAAGATTTATTGGGCGAAGTGATATTTGTGAAGCTGAGGCTCATTGATTCGAAAATGCACTACAGCAATTCGCGGCGCCTCTTCTCGATCACGTGCTGTGGATGAAGTGGCTTAATTACCTCACTCTTTTGCTTGATTGCTTCGGCCTCAGTTTGGGAGGACGGGGTGACGTGAAGTGGAGGTTTTCCGTGCCATCGTATTATTTCTTAACCGACTGTTACGTGATTGTCTTGTTGGACGACACGTAACATAAGTTATCTTTTTTTTTTTTTATTGTCGTAAAAATAAGTATTACAAAGAAAATGTAATAGTGAGGCTGAACCCCTTGGCCCCCGTTTTAATTTGACTAAAATTCAATTAAAATTTCCAATTAAAGTTAACAATTAGTTTTTAACATACATTTCGTCAACTTTTATTAAAATCTGACTTTAATTTCTATCAAACATAGATCTAAATAGTGTATGGATCGTAGTGTCGACATCGATTGCTTTGTACTCTTAACTCTTGCATCCTTGTAGCTCGACTTGAGGTTTTTTAAATAGATAATGTTTAGAGATTTACCATTTGTCAACATATTAAGCTCTTGTTTGGTACATATTCTTTCAAAACTCGTTTTCAATTACACACTTTTCAATAAAATATTTTTTTTTATTACATCAATAAATTTTTCTTACTTTTTAACCACATATTTTTTTATCATATCACTATTTAAAATACATTTTTTTCTTCAATAATATCCATCAAACACACCCTAAACTATAATTTATAACATAAACGTAAAGATTGAAAATAGAAAAGAGTAATTGAATGGGGAGATTTAAATCTGTTAACAAAAATAAGAAATTGACCATCAGATTTAAGTGTAGTAACCATTGGTTAGGGAAGATTTGACTGATTGATGTCGCGTGATTGGTGAGAGTGAAATAGATTGGTCGAATCTAAATCTTGATTTGAGTTAAAATCAATAATTAATTTTACTATATTTAAAAAATTTCAACATTTAATCAACTTTTTTTTTTTAAGATTTATTAAAAATTAATTTTAGATTACACCAAACTGGAGATGAAATAAACACTCCACATTGTCAGCTGTGCTGACTTTTCAACCCGCACTTGCCACCACGTCAACAATCATCAATGACACGTCCTATCAGTGGAAAATCTTACACAAAATGCCGTCAGTGTGATTGGTTTAAATTCTATGAAAAATGTCACATTTGAAGAATTCAATTTTTACTATAAAGGTTTGTTTGATAGCTATGATTTTTCATGAAAATTGAAAAACAATTTCGATTTTCCATGTTTTGCTTGTTTGATGGTCATTTTTTGCAATGAAAAATGTTTTCTCACTTCACTCCACACGTGCACATTTTTATGGAAATCTTGGAATTAGTTTTCTCACCATTTTGGTGGGAAAATGTAATTCCAGCTTTTTTTTTTTCACAATTAGAACAAATTTTATAACTAATTATAAAAAAAAAATTCATTTTAATGGATAATTTTTATATAAAATAAAGTCAAACGAACACTAAATTTTGATGAAAAAATAATTTTATTGGAAATATTTTTTTATTACTTTTTGGCAATTGAAACAAATTTTATAACCAATTATGAAAAAAATTATCACTTAATGGACAATTTCCTTGTAAAATAAACCTAAACGAACACAAAAAATCCAAAATTTTAAAATTTTTCGGGTAGAAAATTATACCAATCAAATACATATAATTAACAATTCCCTGAAAAACAAGTTCTAGATAATTATTTTCTCTAGAATTCATTTTCTTTCCACATATTTTTCACCATTGCAATCAAATGGACCTTAACCGTTTGATACAAAAATGTAAATGAAGTTCAAATTTCAATGTACAATCACTTTAAATTTATTTTTGTCAATTTCATGAAAAATGCATTCTTATGGGGTACTTGAATTTTTATTTTCCATCTTACATGAAATTGGAAAGCCTTTCCATCTTTATCAATCAAACGTACCATTAACGTCTTGTCATATGTATTGCAATTGCTAGCACCTTGCTTGCAAATTATACAAAGACAAAGATCATGTGCTTAACACGTGGACGGAAAAGGACACGAAGTGGAAAATGGAAGAATATTTTTGCATAATTATTGAATATTCAACCATCATAAAAGTAAGAAGTGGTCGAAAATAGTAGGAATTTGTTATTAAGGATTTTCATTCGACGTAAGGTTATATTCGTTACCTTATCATTTTAAACTTATGTACATTCCTGAATAATATCATAGATGATATTGAAATGATGTGTGAAACTCGTGCCATTAACTTAAAAAATGTTGTTAAAAATCAATGGTCTAAAGTGATCGTTTAAAATTTGTAACATAAATTGTGAATTATTTTCACTTGATCTACTAGATAGGGACCATGTTACATATCATGCGGACTCAATGCGACCCGCCCAAAAATGGTGGTGTGGCCCCAGTCTATAATAGTGTGTCAATTATTATTGGAAATGTCCGTCAACAATTGCCACCCAACAACTAGGAAAATACTTTTCCATTAGTTGAAAACGTGTCATCCTCCCTTTGGCATTTACCCTGCATTTTGGTACGGGCTCCACGTTTCCACCTTTGGCGGGAAGGCGAAGCAACCAAGGTCCACTCGCCTCCACTTTCGTAGCCCACTTGTCCTCTCTATCACTTCTTCACAATCTAATTTCACCATTTTAATTCACACTCTAATTTCACCATTTTAATCAAAGAATTCTATCATTGTTTAAAAGCTTGATCTATCGATTTTCTTGTGTATTAAATTAAAATCACCACAATATTTCACTTCTAAGTTAAGGGCGTGTTCGGTATAAATTAAAATTAAAAAATTGATCATTATTGTTGATTTTTATTAGATGAGTGAGACCTAATAATGACTATTTTTTCAATTTTAATCCGATTTCTAGCTGTACCAAACAAGCTCTAAATATCAATACGTCCACAATTTTTTCACAAACCAGCATTTTCATAGAGAATTTTTTGTGGTTAGTTTTTTTTTTAAAAAATTGAATTTACGTATTAAATTATTTTATTAAAAAATATGAAATTAAAAATAAAAGAACGAAAAATATAATTTAAAAATAACGAGAAAATATGCAGAGGTCGTCCCACTGTGACCTGGTGTACGAAATGAACAATGCTACATGAACATACTCAAATTCAAACTTAAATCCAAGTAGGACATGTGTCGACGTCGAATTAAACAGTTGGAGAAAAAAAATTACGCCACCCAATTATTTCTCTATACATCACCATTTCTCATTGTTTTTCTATTTTTTTTGGGTTGGATGATCAGCATTATTGGTACGAAATAACTATCTTTCCATTTTTCACATGTCCGCGTGGGAGTATCTTAGTGGCAGTGTCGTATGTGACTACAGAAATGTTGGTATGGTATGGGGGTGGTTGGGGTTGGGAGACAAGGGCACATTACTGTTTCGATGACGTGTCAATATGTGAACGGTTGGATTAAGTATTTTCTAATCGTGGTGCAAACAGGATCACGTGCTATATGAATGGTCACTACTATTTCAAGCCACACTTGAATAATATTTTATTTTACATTATTAGAAAGTTATAGAATTGAAATGTGGAACAATAATGGTATAAATTGCTTCATGGACTTGTTCAGCTGTAATTTTTGATTAATGTACGATTAAAACTTAGGAAACAATTTTGAGTAAACATGCAAAAGTATTTTATTAAGAAAATGTGTGAATTTTGCAATGAGTAATATTATTCACGATCTTTGACTATTATAGACCATATATTTGGCTGCAATATACCTTGCATATATTGGAATTATTCATTTTTCAATAATAAAAAATGAAAGGCAAACGACTCGTTTCGCTTCTGAGGAGCATTGAATAGTCTTTCTCCTTTCCATCCACACACCCCTCCGGCTCCATCCACATACACTGCTTACCGTTATATTGCACACTAATAATCGTGTTTTAAGTATTGAAAGTGATTTTTTCGAGTACGTGTAATTAAAAAGTTGTAAAAAATAATTAAATTAAAAAGACAAAAAAAGTAAAATTATATTTATTTTACTATTTAATTTTTTTTTTCTTGTTGTTCAACCTCATTTAATACTGTACAATCATAAATAATTTACTAAATACAAGTGACACACGACACATTAATTCAATGATAAATAACAAATTGAATTCAAGTATTTAGATGAAACATAAAGTTAAATGAATTTAAATTCTCTTGAATCCTTCTTGTAACGGGTTTGGAAAACAAATCTCACGTGAATTTAATTCCTAAAGTGTTTATTCTAATCCACCCCCTTGATTTATGGGATTCTATTAAATCACGAAATCAGAAAAAAAAAAGAAAAAGAAAAAGAAAAAGGTATACAAGTCTAAAACAAATAAAGGAAAACAAACATTTCTTTTCTTTTCAAAAAGAGTTCACACATCAGTGGCAGAATCGTAATTTAAAACAAATACTGTTCTAATTATTAATGATATGTCAAAAAGAAAATGAGAAAAACAAAATCGGTTAGTTAGATATTGATTCAATCAAATCTCGATACATGTATTGATAAATCTGTAAGTAATGATATACATGTAACACAATTGTTTCCTTTTAAACATGTCATAAAGATGGGTATGGTCATGCCACATGAATGTTGGTCGCCAACTCATTGCTTATTCATGTTTGATATATAATACAAACGTGACAAGGAGATTTTATTTGCTTTCTGGTTTAATAAAAATATGGTCTAGAAACGAACATACCATTTATGGTTTTACGTATTCCATACATACATGCACACAACCTACACATACATGGAGACGATCTATACATACAATAATATATAATATATACACCCCCCACCCAGTTCCCACCTACCCCCACTATTTAATGCAATTTGACCGCTTGGGAGAAGCGAACGCCAAAAAGCACTATACTGTTATATCAGCAGGCAGAGTGAGTCATACAGAGAGAAGAGGGGAAAGAAAAAGACACACTAAAGCAGGTACAGAAAACGTATACCCTTTTTGTATGAATGCACAATTTTATTTTATTTTTATATTAAAAAAGAAATTTCTCTGATTTTCGATGTAAGACGTGATATTTTTTTTTTCCTCTCTTGAGATTTGCGTATTGTTCAGTCAATCGTTTTTTGTTTTTGTTGAAGGTAAAAAAGAACAATCTTTTACAGTATTTGTTTAGGCACTCTGTCCAGTGTCCATATAGTATGTATATACACACAAAACCCAGTGTTATTGTTCTACTAACCTAATAGAAGTCTATTCATATTACTATTGTGTCTGCAAAATTTCGATAAAACCATAAATTGATCTTTGTCACTTTGTATGCTGGAGAAATAATAATAACCATAGAATCCTAATCCTCTGTAAACTCTTTACAGAGTTTTACTTAGTTGGTTCTTGATAGTTGGGTTTCTCTATTAATACTTGTATCTGATCCCATTTTTCCCTCTTTTTCTTGGTGCTCTTTTCCCGAGAAGAATTGGGAGATTTGAGAGAGAAGGGGGATTTTTGAATCAAGAGATTTTATGTCGGCAAGTTTTGATTCGGGTGTTGTGTTTGGGGCTCCGTTGAAGCTCTGTTCTTGTTCTTACAAATCTTCCTCTGCTTTCTGCATGCAAAAATCCCTCTGCTGTGAAATCCAGCAGGGAAGCTTCCTTCTCTTCTCAACTGTTTCGATGCGTTTGAGGCCCAGAAGGTACGTTCTCTACCTTAAACCCATATCGGTTTTACTTTTATCTGTACATACATATGTTTGTGGGTGCTTGTGTATAATGTTTGTGTATTTATTTGTACGTGTGTCTGCGAGATTCTTGTTTTATGCTTATCTTTATGGGTTTCCGGTTTTGTGAGATTTATACATAGACATGTATTTATGGGTAAATTTTCGAGATTTTTATGATTAATGTGTTCTAGTGGGGTTTTGGGTTGTTTTGAATATTGATCTGCAATATTCATGCGTTAATTTTTCTGGGTTTTGTTTGTGTTGCAGGACTTGTTCTGGTGTAGAGTGCTTTGGTGGATATCTTATAAAGCGATCATTAAATCTTTTTGTTTTCTTGAGAGGTCTACTTAACAATCCGTGATACCTTTTTTTCTTAGAAACCAATTTTTTTCCCCTGCTTTTTACTTTAATTAATTTTGGAGAAACACGATTTTCTGGGTATTCTATTGAGGGGTTTTTGAGTTATTAAGGCTAATTAAAGATGCCTGAGGAGCCTAGGAGACAATTGTCACTGAATCATCAAAGTTTTAACGAAAAACTAAGAAACAAGGGTGAACCTACTAAACACACGAGGAGGGTACGGATTATATATGATGATCCGGATGCTACTGATTCATCAGATGATGACGGAATCTGTGAGAAGAAGGTTAAAAGAGTTGTTCGGGATGTCTTTTATTCAACTGGGGACGTCTATCAAACACCTAAAGCCCCTGAAACAGAGAGTTCAGTTCAGGAAAGTAACAGTGGTGAAAAGAACCTAAAGAAGAAAAGGGTTTTAGCCGTTACTGAAAGCAAACGGCGAACTCTTCCTGGGAAATACAGAGGTGTTCGGCAGCGCAAATGGGGCAAATGGGCTGCTGAAATTCGCGATCCTTTTAAGCATAGAAGGGTCTGGTTGGGTACTTATAACACTGCTGAGGAGGCATCAAGAGCTTATGAAACGAAACGCCTGGAATTTGAGGCATTGGCTAATAGCATTGACTCATCTGAGAAGAGTTCAAAGGATAACCACGCTAAAACTGATTGTCCTGTCGTGGGTTCTAAGCCTGTTATGAACCCGAACAAAAATCTTGCTGGTTGTTGTGTCTCTGAGGACTCAAGTGGAAGTATGGCCTCACTTACGTCGCAAACATCCCCAGCACTGGTGCTGGAATTGGATTCTTTCACCTCTGCTTCAGGAATCAATGACAAGTGTGATGATGAGAAAACTGAAAATGTTGCTGTTGAGGCAAATGTTGTTGACATAAAAATGGCTGATTCAGGACTAATGGATATGGAAATCTCAGCATTGGCTCAAATTGGAGAAGAAATGGACTTGGATTTCGAGCTTGACACTTTAATGACGATGGATAATTTTGAGCCACCTATGGATGATTTTTTCAGCGGTTTCGAAGACCTTCCGATTTGTGGGTTTGAGGATGCTGATCAGCCTAGTGCACTGCCAGATTTCGACTTTGACTTCAATTTTGAGGTTTGCAATGATGTCTTATCTTGGATGAACAAAGAAGAACCTCTAATGAATAGTGAAGCACCCCGAATGAATGGAACTCCTGCACCCCTCAATATAGCTTGCCCATAAATTTTGCAGCTACTAGGATTTTAATTATCTTTAGCATCAATATATCTCTTTTAAGTTATATAGGTTTCTGGGAGAGTGTCATTTTGTCTGGAGAACTCGAAGATTCATTTTTCAAGATGGTTTCATTAAAGAGGTACTAATTTGTATTTTAAGAGAGTTTTCATGTGAGGGAGTTTTTGAAATTTGCATTCCTTTGGGTTTTCCTGTGCTATTAGAGCCGTCCAAAGGGTCTTCGGTATACTCTGTTATGATTTTGGTTATCCCTATTTTTTTTGGTCCGAACGTTGGAGATATGTACTAAATTATGGTTTTTGATCATGAATTCTGTTTTTTCTATCTTGCTGAGGATTAATTTATTAACGTGTTTTGATATAATCAATTTTGTTTGCTATGTTAAATTATTGCTATAAATTGTCTTATCATAGATTTTATAATTGGGATTGATGGTTACATATTCCAAATAATCTGATTCCCTGGCTAGTTTCGGTCCAATATTTTGTATTTTTGTCGATCAAGTCAAAACTAGAATTTTTCATTTGTAGCAAAACTTCTTAGACGACACGATAGATATCTTCTTTTTCTACCTTGATACTTCCTTCTTTTCGATGAAAATAAAAATGGTCTCCGGAAATGGCTCTCATAATTAGGGGTTCCTCACGAGTATAGTGCTCGAGTGCAGTTGATTGCGGCCCACTTGGGCCAGTCTTAAAGCGCGTGTTTTGCTTGACTTAGGCTGAACGGGCGAGCTATCTCGAGTTTGGACAGTTAATTCGCTCTTAAACTTCTAAACTTACGTATAACTAAAGCGGGCAAGTGAATAGGTAGGTACATGGACCATGTTTGTTGATAGGGAGAGATCTCTTTGATGTTTGCTCTACCAAGTGAAGCGTATCTCCATCTCGAGGCCTTCGAGGTGGTTACCTTTAGTTATGTACCTCAAAGCTTAGCTGTATCCCAATCTCCTGTGGCCATATCATTTGTCTTTGATCATAACTTTAATGCTGTCTCGTGACCTTAGTTGTTTGGTAGGTAGCAATTTTGACGTGTTTGTTGTTTGGTCTATGGGACTTAATTAAGTGGATTTGTGCTCTGTTTTATTGACTTCTTAAACGAAGGAGACGACTTCGATTGAATTTTATCTTCTCTTTTTTCTTTAATACTTTGGTGTTACTTATTTTTATGCAATTCATGTTACTGAATAAATAGTTATGTTGATGGAAGATTGGTGCTAGAATATTGAATTTGGCCGGGACCCTATACACAAGCATGACTCGTTGAGATTATGTTGGGGTTACAATATCAACTTCATCCTTGGATCCTATACATGAGCATGATACATAGGGTTTGCATTGTTGAACTTAACAACATGCGAGCTATCTCGAGTTTGGACGGTCTAATTCACTCTTACACTTCTACGTAATGGGGTATTACGTATAAACGACCTTGTGAGTCGGTACATGACCATGATTATTGATAGGGATGGATTTCTTTGGTGTTTGCTCTGCCAAGTGAAGCAAATCTGCATCTCGACCCTTCAAGGGTGGTTGTCTTTTGTTATGTACTTCTAAGCTTAGCTGTATCCCAATTTTCCCTGCCCATGTCACTTGCCTTTGGTCATATCTTTACTGTTGTCTCGTGACCTTAAATGTTTAGTAGGTAGCATTTCGACGCCATTTAGTACTAAAATAATAGTACTTGTAAATAAACAATTACACAAAAGTTTACATAAAAATGAGTTGTCAAAAAGAGAATGTAAAAGTTCTTTTTTCTATTTGGTTGAAGAAATTCTGACTCAATCATATGTCACCACATCATATGTATGCAAATCACTATGTATATTAATAATATACATGTAATACAACCGAATTAGTACATGGGACTAGACTTGTACACTGTTTGATCGACTTTCTTAGTCCGTCCAAACATCTCTGGAACTAAAAAAGAAATGGTGAAAATCAGGTAGATTAGCAAGTCCAAACATCAATTTTAACCGGACATTAAATTCATGGGATTTGATTTGGAAGATGTCCAAGTCGAATGTACTCGAGAAAAACGCTCGATTTTCTATGCACCTAATTTAATCCGCAATCTTAGGCTGACTTTTATTTGATTGGCGAAAACATCATTATTAGTCAACTTTGAACGCCTCCATGCTGCTTCTTCTACGCTATGCAAAGAAGAATTATTTCTTTTCCATTAAAGTCGGGCCAATTGAAAACAGTTTCTTGGGTATTAATTTTGATGATTTTCATTGGAAGAAAGAGAAAAAGAAAAAGAAAAAAAAAAAGGACTAATATAATGCTGCCACGTCAACATCCTATTTAACTTTTGTCAAAAAAGCATGTACTTGCAAGTTTATTCATTAATTTTTTCAATAATTCTACATGTACTTAAGAGGATGACAAATTTTTTGACAAAATATCATATAGCGGCTCCCTATTGGGAGGCGCCTGTGTCGGGGGTCCCGTCGCAGGCTTCCCCAATAGGGGGTCGCCATGTGACGTTTTGTCAAAAAAATTGTCATCCTCTAAGGTACAAGTATGACTCTAATTTTTTAATAAATAAACTTCATTATATTTTACGTATATAGACATTTTTTTTTGAAAACTCTTCATATTGACTATGTTTTATCTTCTTCAAAAGTTCACATTTTGTTTATAATGAACAAAATTATTATTATTTTTAAATTTTCTAATACTGTTTAATACTCTCGAACCCTCCTTTCACAACTAAAAATTTACGAACATAGATTTTCATCCATAACTAGCGAATCTGAAAGCATTGAAAAGTAAGTGGATTTTGTAATTGAGCAGCGAACCACTATCAGGGGCGGAGCCAGGAATGAAGGGTACGGGGGGCAAAAATCTTTAA
Source organism: Fraxinus xanthoxyloides (assembly GCA_903798325.1). Lineage (NCBI taxonomy): Eukaryota > Viridiplantae > Streptophyta > Magnoliopsida > Lamiales > Oleaceae > Fraxinus > Fraxinus xanthoxyloides. Next base: position 13,940 of record CAIGRL010092839.1, read on the forward strand.
AATTGAATGTACGAATAAAATGTATATATAACTAGAAAAATTGTAATATATTACAATTGTACCCGACGATA
>CAIGRL010092906.1:0-14072 GCA_903798325.1 Fraxinus xanthoxyloides
GACTTGAGCTCAAAAGTTAGAATCCATCTATTTAATTGTATGGTTATCTGATTTTGGCATAAGAAGCGAAGTAAGAATGTAAGATGGTCAGAAAAGTTCATTAATAAGATCTGATATGCATTGTGAGAAGGAAAGCTAGTTTTGAACTTTCAGATGCTAGTTTTGGAACAATATCGCTGATGAAATAGTTTAATGTATATCATTTCTCCATGCGAATTCCTTTGATATTGTAATGACTTGATGATCTCTTCTTTTCCCATCAGTGATCCTGCACAACGCCCGACTTTTGCTAGTATAATGGAGACATTAAAGAAGTTGCTCAAGTCCCCATTTCAATTAATACAAACGGCAGGCCATGAAGCGCCATGTCTGGTAGGCTGAGGTCTTTTACACTAATCTCTCTGTTTTTTGGAGAGTCGAATCAAGTGCATTTATTTAATCAGCTTTTTGTTGCAAAAAATAAAATAAAGTCAGGTATTAACAATTGCCATGGGAGTTGCAGGTCCAAAAGATGTATGCAACTTCTTGTTTGATCTTGAGAACAATTTATCGTAATCCATATCCGTGAATAATGATTTAAGAAGCCATTTACCTAAAATCATCACATGGGAAGTTATCACCGGATTAAACTCGATTTCAGTAAAACCAAATTATTTTGTCGATGATGGCACTGAGGTCTGCCTTGGTCTGTCCACACTATTTTTATGTTAATGCCAATACACGATATATGCACTATTGTTATGTAACGAAAGGGACGGTACATGGTACTCGTTTATTACTCTACTGTTATCAAAAATACACTGGGGATGTTTTGAAGGATTACAACACATTTTTTTCTCATCAAAACTATTCTCGATATACAAAGGGTAAGGGTCGACACGGCGACCTAAACTACTTGGAAACTGACCCGCAAGCCAATTCCCGTCGACTGTGAAAGGCCTACAACTGGCGGACTTTGGAATAATCGGTAATCATGTGCTGCCTTCGACACTCAAATTTGTGGCCTGTTGTTAGTAGCTGAACAGAAAGCAAGAATCTAGAATCGCGTCGTGTTGCATTAATTTGACCTGCACGCAATACTTGGTTCTAAAAAATGCGCCTAGAGGCAACTGTCTGCATACAGTATTCATGTTCTAAAAAGTGCGCATAGGCACAACGGTCAAGTTGAACATGCGTCTAAGAGTGCTTCATTAATTTTTTTTCCTTTTTTAAAAACTTTTTATTTGACTTTAGTTTCAAGTTTTTAAATAACTTTAGTCAAAAAAATGAAAACGCGTTATAAAACTTAAAAATTGTATGAATTATTAAGTAAATATAATATTTTATGATTTTAAATGTTTTGTATGTATCATTTTAATTATTAAATAATTTTTTGAACAATCAAAAATTTAAAATAATATTAAAAATAAGAAAATGTTTTATATGCAGGGTGGCAATTTGGGCAGAGCGGCTCATCAGCTCGCCCACTCTACTAATCGAGGCTCAGCCTATGGGCGCATGAGCCGAGCTTGAATTTGAAAATGGTGAGCCGAACAACTCTTGAGCTCGTCTTAAAAAGGTGAAAATTGGCAACTATAATATTTTTTTTCCCGAGCTCTATAAATCCCCCTATTTCAACCTATTTTTTCATACCAAATAACCAAACGTCTACCATCAATCTTCTATATTTTACAATATAAATTAGTTATTCTCAATTCAATTCATATTAAAATTAATTTTTTAATAGATTGTGATAGATGTTTTTGAAATGTGTGGTTGAAAAGCTGTGATGGTCATGAATGACGTGATTAATATTAATTGTTTGAGTTTAACTTAAATTATAATCTGATTTTAATCCGAAACAAACATGGCCTACATTATTCAATTTTCAATATATTTACAACAAACTGACACCGAGGGAGCACGCACAGGACGCCGTGAGTAACCGTCGTCTTATTGAGACCCTCTCCATGACTCCATCCCCTCCATTTTGTCGAAGCTCTAACGCACCATGTCGGCCAAGGAAGCTGTAGAGTTCACCAAGATCATTTGAGGAGGAGGCTTTCCAAGCAGCGGGGGTGACAGCCACCACTGATGGTGATGGGATCGAGATTCTGCAGGAATACAGTATACTCCAGGGAAATCAGCAAGAGAATGCTGGACACTATCAAGGCCAAATCTGGTGACCCAAATTCAGAAGCTGAGAACAAGGATCAGCCCAAGGAGAGATGCGGAGTTCATGGTTCCATCACAATGAACTGATGCTTCTGTTGATGATGAATGCTGTATCACATGTAGGAATGAGTTTTATTGAATCCTTAGATGCTAATGCATGTAATAGTTCTTTTTATATCCTTTTTTGGGGCGTTTCAGTTTACGTTAACTGCTTTTTGTTCATTTTCAACAACGTGCTTTGATTTGATAGTTTTTTTCTGTTTATTTGGATTATGTTCTTATTTCTGTGCTGGTGAATTTTTGGGCTTCCTATACCTTTATTACAATAACATGTGCTGATATGCATTTGTTATTGGTTTTGATAGGAATGATGTTCCAAGTACCTTCTCGACTTCAATTGAATTCTGTGTTCTGGAATTTGTGATTATAAATCGTGCATTAAAATAACTGGTTTGGCCAAGGTCTTATGAGCCTGATTTATTCATCTTGGACTCTTACAAGTTTTTAAGGGAACATTTGAATGTTTCTGTGAAAAATTGCAATGTGGGAAGAAGTTAGTATTACGCTAACATGGTTGCACAAGGTTATAAAATTGTCTCGCGTTTTGGAAAGTTCGTCCAAAACTTGAGGCTTTCATTGGACGCCTTGAAGATTACATCTTGATTTATTGAGGGTTATGCCTTGCTTATATTTATTCTTTTGAGTTATCTCAATGGTTTTCTTGAGGAGTTGAGGTATATGTATTGAACTAGCCATGCCATGAGAGAGCACATGTTCAAGTGGTTGATATCTCAACTAAACAATTACCTATTTCTCGTTTCATGATGCTCACTTTAGCCCAAGTTTTGTTTCACATGACAATATATATTAAGCCCCTGTTTGTTTCTTGTTGTTGTACCAAGACCCTTTTTTTCAAATTTGAGTCAAATATTGCTGCTACTGCATAATAAGAGGTCAAATATTGCGGCTATTGCTCTGTGCAACGGGCAATTTTTTTCTAAAAATTGGCAAAAAATGTGGAACAAATAGGAGGCTGTAAGCAAGATAATTTGTCAACTTGTAACCTTATTTGTGTTATGCTTTGATATCCTCTAGAATTGAAGCATTGGTACATTGATGTCCTTCTCCACCATGACTCTCCTTTTCGCTTCAATGTAAAATTTCTCGACTAGACTTCCAATTGGGAACGTGTTGATTTGCTGTGCTCAAAGGACATGCATTATTAATGAAGAAAAATGAGCTATTATTTAATTTGGAAAGACTCTGGTAAATGGTTAGAAAAGTCAATTGAATGTGCGGTGAATAGTTATACGTTTAGTAAAAATTTCTTTTAAATATTATATTTAAGAACCGACAAAATCGTGGTCGATTTAGCTATTATTTCATCGATCTCCTAATAAGCAGTTAATAGGATGTAATTGGACTGGAATGTGGTCAAGTTCCCGATTTCCCAATTAGCCTGATCCAATTTTTAAAAACATTGACAATTCGTATACCGGTGACTAACACCACGTCCCCAACCGCCGCTGCCTGAATAGGATGTAAACGAGTCGGGTCAAGTCGGCTCACAAGTCGAAATTGGCAATTCGGGCAAAATCGGATTGATTTTTTTATTTTTTTTTGCCTTTGGCTCGACCGAAAAAATGTAGATCGGCTCGGGTCCTTACGAGCCTAGCCGAGCTGGTGTGGCTGACACATGCCAAAATGGCTCATGTTGGTGTGGCTGACACCAGCCAGCTCGGGCTCGGGTCAAAACTCAAAAATGAGACTCGGCTCGATTGCAACAAGCTACGAGCCGCTTGAGCCCACGAGTCGAATTCACATCCCTATGCCAAAATCTCTTTTGGTGCAGTCAGTTCTCAAACTGAATTACCAGGCTAATCAACTATTGTCAAATCTTAATTCATAGATGAAATAAAATGCAAATGAGTAATATAATCTAGTACCGGTCTATGTGATATTAATAAGTTCAATCGAAGGTGAATTATGTGATTTAAATAATTGTATCCTTCATTTAATAACACTTATTACCCGATGTTAATGTTGTAAACTAAAACCAGTGTGTTAAACAGCATTGGTCATACAAAATTGCCGGTAATATCAGTTGCTAGTTTCCCATTGCGGAACCTTCCAGTACGTTCCTTTTTCTTCAAATCTCTGCCGTAATGACTGCAAACACAATTGTGACAATTTATAGCCTTTAAACCAAACCAATGGTCAATTCCAATTCTGCAGAAATTTGAATTTCTAGTTTTAATTTCAAGATGAAAACATTATACTTAGTTAATGAATCAATCTTGTATTGGTATTTGGGAGATGAAAGTTGAGATACCAAGTGAATCCAAATTCCGTATATTTAATTGTCTGCTTATAAATTGGATCGTTAGTGAAAAGATCCTATGTCTTTAACTGAATTTGGTGTGTTCGTGACCAGTAAATTTGACAAATTATCTCTACGTTGGACTGAGAAATTTTGAAAAAAATTAGGAACTTTTAAACTCATGGTTAGTTTATTAGTTATATTTAACTCGTTAACCCTATGGAAGATGGAAAATTCCACCTCATCAGAGTTTCTCTTTGATTAATTTTCCGGCCATTTTCCATCCAACATCAAACTCAACCTTCAGAACCTACATACCCACTCGCCTTGCCGATTCACCTGTACAATACGTCGAAGTTATTTTTCTGTAGAACTAAGATAATAATTCTACAAAGCGAAACAAAGTTCATTCCCGCATCGTTACGCCCATCGGAGTTCATTCGTTCCAACGCTCTCACCAAGCGCCAGTTTTGATTTGAATGAGTCATTAGTCAATCTTGCTTATCCCAATTCGCTTCACCACTGCATTCCTGATCGCATCTGTCTGCATGTAAATCCCATTCGGCTCGATCCCTTCCATGTAATTCCGCACCTCCTTTCTTATCATCTCCTGCAAAGTTGACAAAAACTCCGGGCTAAAAAACTGTTTATCCGCGACAGCTTGTGATGGCGATGGTGTTGGTTTCGCTGCTGCACCAAACTGCTGAGTCTGCAGCAAAACTGACGCCGGCGGCGGAAAAGTTAATTGAACGGGAGGTGGTGGTGGTGGTAGTAGTGGTGTCGGGCACTGGGTTATCTGGGTATGATACCCTGATTTGAGAGCCGGTTCATGTAAAGGTTTAAGGGTAGGGTCTGATACAGGTTTCATTTGTTGGGACACAGATTTCGTGCTAGATTCTAAAACGGTTTTAGAATTGGAACTAGACCCGGGTAAGGAAAGGCTAAGTGATGTAAGGAGGTCTGGTCGAGAAGGCGTAGAATGAGGAGAGATCCCGCCGGTTCTTGCAATAGGTCGGTAAATTTGATGGCCTGAAAGGCTTGAATCACTCAAATCAGATCCGGATGGACTGCTAGGATCTAAATAAAGACCGGAGCTACAAAGTTTTGTACTCGGCCCGACACTTGAAGATCTCTTCAACGGCTGCAGGGTTTCAGGCTCGAAGTTATTGAACTCCTCGGACATGGAAAAGCACTTTCGCTTCAGAGTCGAGTTCCAGTGATTCTTGATGGCGTTATCCGTCCGGCCAGACAATAATCGGGATATAGTTGCCCATTTGTTGCCAAATTTCGCGTGAGCGCGAATGATTGTTTCATCTTCTTCAGATGTGAAAGCCCGATGCTGCACTTCAGGGGAAAGCTGGTTGCACCACCGCAACCTGCACGATTTCCCAGACCGTCCCGCAATCGATTTGCTGATCAAAGACCAGTTTCTAGGTCCATGCTTCTCCACCAACCTCTGCAACAGCTCATCCTCTTCCGGACTCCATGGGCCCTTGATCCGATCCATTTCATTCCTCTGTGATAACACCGCCATAACCAAGAAAATGAAAGCCCAGGCTATAGATTCAAATTTCTGTATGTACAGGTGTAAGGAGAGACGGAGCGTCACCTCAGTATGAGAGGTAGGCAGAGAGAATGGGATATGTATGTATATAAGGGTGAACCGGGACCATGGCAGTTACAATACAGCTGGCATTGTACACGTGTCGGTTGCAGATGTGCCACTTAATATAATATAAAATCTCGTGTATTTTTATTTTAAAAAAAAAAAGTGTGTGCAGTTTTGGAAGGGAGATTGAGGTTTGACCATCAAGTCTGCCAGGCTGTAGAGCATAATAGGGGGAGGGGGATTTGATATTTTTCGGATAGAGTCATAGAGAGAGATTTTCATTTGAGTTAATTGCAATAGCGGTCCCAAACCCCCCTTTTTTTTTTTTCTTTTTACAAATTTTACCTCGACCTTCACTTTGTGCTAACTACAGTTCCAAACCTTTAGTTTTATTACAACACAAGGACAAATATTAGTTGACAAAAAAAGTGGACTTTGATCAAGTTTGATTAAATTTAGAAGGGTAAAATGGTATATTTACGTTTTCTTAAATATTAACCATTAGAACAACTAAGCTAAAAAAAAACGCAATCTGTTCACACCAAATCCAAAACCATAACTCAGAAATCGAAATATCAATATCATTCATCGCCAAGAGGGTAAATTTACACGTCGTTCATCTTCAATGGTGATTTCTCGCCTTTAGTTATTGCAATGGTGATACATTCGATAAGTTTTTCGATGCGTCTTCTCAGATTTGTCGCTCGTTACACTTCTGATCCGTCCCCTTCCATCTCCATTCACACTATAGGAATCAAATGAGATATGTGAGGAAAAAAGAAGCTACCATGGGAATCATGTTGCTCGCCAATAATAAATCGAAGAATCAAATCAAAATTGCAAAAATTGACGTCATTAAACCGCTTATAACGACAATTTTATCAATTGAAGCTCAATTACAGGACTATAGAGCCATTGTGATTCTTAACTGATTCACATATTCTCTAGTCCAGGTAAAAAATTGAAATCAAACAATTAAATTTTTCTATAGGCTTGTAGAGAACGAATTGGGAATTTTTCGATGGTTTCTTACACTGGTACATCTTTTTGGTTGACTTATCTTTGATTTGTGCTTGTTGTCTAACTTGAATTGAGAGGGTGGTAGTGTGGATGGAGATGGAGTGGACTAGAGTTTTTCCCAATGGTTTGATATTTTTTGGGATGATTCAGAGGCTACAGTTTCTACACAGTGTTCACACTGATTGCCCATTTAAGTTTTCAATACATAATGTCATGTGTGTTTGCGAATGAGGGTTAGACATGTTCATTGAATCAAAGTTTTTCAATTATGTGTGATCGAATTTCTACTTGTTGTTATCAATACATTTTTCCGATCGAAATATACAATGCTGAATTGAAGATGGGCAAGTCTAGGTGGAGGAGAAGACACAGTAGACTTTGGAGAGAGATGAAAGTGGCAGTGTAGTCCCGATTGCCTACAAGGACGAATGAGAAGAAAATGAATATGGGATGAGGTGGCATACATATTTATTTAGTTTAATTGTTCTAAGGGAAAATTGCAAATACAGTACCAAACCTTTCACTTTTTTACAAACTTTGCCCAAACCTTCATTTTATGCCAGCCACGATACCAACCTTTAAAAAACTCGCAGCTCAAGTCCGAATGGATGAATTGGACCCCTATACTGTCCCTCCCCTCCGATGGCACTCAAATCCTTCTCAAACACCACCACATCAAACCCCTTCTTCTTCGCCTCCAACGAGAAAACCAGGCCGCCAATACCTCCACTAGCCACCAGAATCCTTAGCTTCCTTTTCGGTGGCCTTGAATTTGTATCAGTTTCAGTCGGTTCTACTTTTGGAACTTGAGCCAGTGTCTTTGCTTTTGTCAGTTGCTTGATATGCCCATTTTCTTGGTTTCTTGAATAGAAATTGTTGTGTAAAACATTTGTGTTGGAAAATCTTTGGATATGCCCAAATGGTTTCTTGAATACACAGTTGTTGATATATTTACTGGATTATAGAGCACATGGGAAATCATTTTAAATTGAGGTAATTGAACAACACTTGATGGTGTTCTAAAAAAATACAATCTTGAAAATATATTGCAGCAAATTGGGTTAGATAACAATTGAGAAGCGAAAAAATAAACTGGAGTCAGCTCCTCTCCCTCCACTTTCAAGGTTTTGGTATGTGACACTAACTGTGGTGGTGGGATTTTAATAGTGTTTGTGAGGTGATTCCATTGTTGGTGGTGGTTGGCAATGACCTTGTTCTAATGGTTAATATTTGAAAAAAAAATATTAATATAGCATTTTACTCTTTTCACTTTGGTCAAATTGATCAAAATTCACTTTTTTGTTCAATTAGCGATCAAATCTATGGAATACATCCGTTTGTCCTTGTGCTATAACAAAATGAAATGTTTCAGACTATTGATAGTACAAAGTGAAGATTGAGGTAAAGTCAGCGAAAAATAAAAAGGATTGGGACCGATGTTGTAATTAGCCCTTTTGATTTTAATTAAGGATATAGGAAAACGACAAAAAATGATGTAATGTAGTTGAGGCCAGGCTGTAAACTGACACATCCTAACGGCAATTTTGAACTACCCACGCAAATTAAGGTCATTGTTTTCTTTCCCATCATGCATCATGTACCACTCATTTCTTTTCATAAATTAACAATAATTTTATTTTTTACTTACACCCAAGCTTTTACTATTTTATTATTCCATTTTGTGGGTGACAGAGGGAATGGGATGGTGGTGAGTGGCAAGATGGAAAATTTTGTTGAGGAAGAGAATTATTTTGTTTTCCAGAAGAGTTTATTTCAATTTGATTTTTTTATTCTCTTTTTAATTTTGGTGGTGGTGGCAGCGACATGACAGTAAAGAGCAAGAATTGGGTTTCGAGTCAACATGTGTTAACTCGCTCGACACTTTGACAGATCAGTGGGGAAAGCTCTGGACCCTTGCCAGTTTGGAGCACATCCCAGGGGTTTACCTGATCTGCGTTTCAAGGGACCAAGACGTAGACTCCAAGATTAGTCATCGAAAATTAACACCTGAGTATTTAAAAAAAAAAGAAGAATTGGGTCTCGAGTGGTATTATTAGGGAAGATAAAAAAATATTAAAATATTTTAAATTGTTTTAAGTTGGATTCATTTACTTTTTTGAGAGCTTTAGTTACTGTAAATATTTCTTTATTTTCTTTTTCTTTTTCTTTCTTATTTTTATTTAAAGAGGAAAATAAATTCATTATTTTACAAGGCTAAAACAAGGAAATGGACGTTGTAAAAAAATTTCATAAAGCTTGAATAATTTGAAATTTCAAATGTCAAAGTTAAAATGATATGAATTACACTTTTTAAAACATAACTTTTGCCATTTCCTCGTCCTTATCCAGTTTGATTCCAATATTACGCCACATGTCTCGTTTTTGTCACGCAAACACAGAGGGTAAAATCAGCAAAAAATTGGGTTAAAGCTAAGCCCTTGTGTCATCTCATTCTTTTTTTCAAATTATATTTCTTCTTTTTTTCCAATCACTCACTCTTAAAAAAAAAATATAACACGTAAAATTTTTAAAATAAATCTTATTTTTTAATTATATATTTTTTACATTTCATTTAACTTATCATTTAGAATCATTTAAATTAATATTACTTCCTGAGTAAAGTTACGTAACATTATTCATTTCAAGGTGCATTCTACACAAAAGTTTCCACCACGCGGTGGCCGCTGCTCCTCTTTTAGTGGACCGCCAGCTGTCTGGAAAATGTAAATCTGTGAGGTTCAAATGCAAAGTTGCTACCGATCTCACGTACTTCTGTCCTTTGCCCGTACCTACGCACGTACATTGTAGTAGCACGTGAGTCGTCTATTACACGAATTCTTCTTTAATCAACACACGAACGAGGGCTGTTTCTGGTAACTAATTTATACAAAAAAATGTGACTGGAAAGAAAATTTTAATGTAATATAATATACTACTAAATATTTATGTTTTAATTTTCTTCATTCAATCAATAAAATTTAAGACTTTATAGCTTTTAGGATGTACAAGTATAAATATTACTAGTTATTTAAATCTCATGAAACAGATATAAAGAGCGTGTTTGATAGATATTAAATTAAAAGAATGTATTTTGGAATAGTAGATTGATGCAGAATGTGTGGTTGAAAAAGAAGGAAAAATTATTGATGTGATAGAAAATATTATTTTTATTGAAAAATGTGTGGTTGAAAATGAGTAGAATAATGAGAATGAAAAAAATAATGTGTACCAAATGGGGCCAAAATATACTGATAGATGGAATGATTCACGTGGTGCCGAAACAAGAAGGATGCTTCCTTCCACATGAGGTCTTTTAATTTATAATTATTAAAATTAAAATTAAAAAATAATATATAGAAAGGAATTATGTACGATCAATTGTTCATCTCCTATATGATGTTAAGTGGCCCGAGCTTCTCTTCGCTCAGCTCATCCCACTAATGAGCCGAGTGAGATAGAAGCTAATGCAAGAGCTCGCGAGTCAAGTCTAGGACATGTAGACTATACGATGATGGTAGTGTGTCATCAATTCAACTTGAATTCAAATTTCAAGTTTTTTTATTTTTATTTTTTGTTTGTTGAATTCTATAGCCCGTTTGGTACCGATTAAAATCCAATTAAAATTGAAAATATAGTCGTTATCGAATCTCACTCGTCTAATAAAAGTCAACAATAACGACTAATTTTTCAATTTTAATTTCTACCGAACACGCCCATAGTCCATAAATAGAGACATGAACCAACTTAATCAAACATTCACCTCTCTCTACAATCTCTTCAATATAACACACTCATCTCTTTTAAGAGTATAAATTTACAATTATTATAAAGTGTTTATTTTGTTTTCAATTTTTTCAGTAATAATTATTTCTATTAGTTGTAGTTTCTTACCTAAAGTTTCTACAAATTCAAAGTAGATTACACTGAAGTAATGAACGTCGATGAGGATGTTAACTTATTCTACAATAAATTCAATGCTTCCGTCTACAATATTTTTTTCAAACCAACAATGTTTCAAATTTGAAAAATATCGATACTACAGAATTGACAACCATTAAGACAAGTGATAATTTGGAAGAAGAAGTCTCTACATAGAGAGAAAGAGGGCAAAAGCTCATGAGTCATGAGCCTCCTTTTGAATGTTAGAAATACTTCACAAAAAAAAAATAAAAAATAAAAAATAAAAAAAAAATTTAGAAGCAGATTACGAAAGCATATTGCAATTATCTTGGAAAGGAACTTCGCCTGAAAACCAAAAATTTGATCCTACCCAGTATAATAGAGAATTTTTAGTTGAAAAAGAAGGAAAAAATCATTGATGTGAAGGAAAATATTATTTTATTGAAAAATATGTGATTGAAAATAAGTAGAAAATTGAGAATGAAAATTTTAATGTGTATTAAACATGGGCATTTGCAATTTTTATCATTTGGCATTTCGTTACGATTAAAGAAATAAATTTTTACAATTTTTGTAATTATTGTGAGCCTAATTATTAATCGTGTCATAGTTTGATTGAGAAAATGTATGATTGAAAAGTTGTAGACTTCATAAAATTTGGAGTAATGATATTCATCTCTATTGGGGTTGAGCCCCAATCTATATGACAATTACGTAACATTAAATGATAGATTCATTTAAGTACAAAGCCACATGACTCATTTAATTGACACATGAATTGGGACTCGACCCCAGGGGGAATGAATAGCATTATTGTAAAATTTATGATTAAAATTAATCGTTGACTACAACTTAAAATTAAAATCAAATTTTAATCTGAATCGACGGTACTGAATTCCACTCAAACACATCTCCTTGAATTATTGGTGTGGTGTAGGAACGTACTATGCGTTTACCTACAAGTTACAACCATCGACGTGGCGTTGAACCGACAGGCTCGTATCAATATCCGACAATATTTTAAGGTCAATCATAACCTCTATCCACCAACGTCACAAGTTTGTTCGGTGGGTCTCTAGAAGGCGATTTGTTCGGTTGGCCCTTTGAAATTTTGATAAAACCGTTTGTCTTTTGTTAGCCAGCTATCATGCACTCCTTTCACGACTCCCAATAAATATTAAATAATTAATACATCCTTTTCCGTTAATATCTCTCTCTTTGAGATTGCAAGAGGCCGGTGGCAATTTTTAATTTAAAGTAAATTACGTATTTCGTTCTCAATCATTACTTGTGTATCTAGAGGTATTTATTTGATAGAGATTAAAATCGGATTAAAATTAAAATATTAGCTGTTATTGTTAACTTTTATTATACGAGTGAAACTCAATAACGGTTATATATTCAATTTTAATTGGATTTTGAGCTCTCCCAAGCATGTTCCTAATTTTTTTCTTGTTGTTAACTTTTAATTAATTAAGGCATGATCTGATTATAATTTCTCTCCAAATATTTCTTTAAATCACTCCTGCGACGTCTCGTGTCCACTTAAAAAATAGTAAAACTATCTTCATAAAAATAAAATTACAATTCTATATTATGAGTCTTCGCTCTATCCATTTCCAACCATTAGTTGCAACCCGTGTTCACAAGTTAAAGCGAGCATGGACGGTTCCGGTGAGAATGCAACAAATAAAAAGTTGGTGATTAAAGTGCTATTCGGAGCAAAGATTGGAAACGAAATGTCTAATTTGCCCTTTAATTTAAATAATAGAATTCTTCGAAACAAAGTATGTAACACAACTTGCATTAATGTTCATGTTTAAAGTGGGGAATAAACTAATGTTCAATATATTGTCAATGAAGATTCATATAAACAAAGGGGATGAAGCTTATATTACAAAGTTGTTTCCAGCTATAATTTTCACACACAAAAACCGTGACAAGATCTATATTTTATGTATGAATAATGTTATTCATCCCCACTTTAATTGAACCTCAATCTATGTAGCAATTATACAGCATTAAATGATAGACTCAATTAATCTATCATTTAATGACATATGATTGCCACATACACTGAGGCTCAACCCCAATGGGGATGAATATATTTACTCTTTATATATTTACGCCATTGATATAATTTGTTTGATTAGCCACATCCTTAAAATTTTAAAAACGTTGTTTTTAATAATATTTTTTTGAAGAATGTGTAGTTAAAAATTTAAAAATATATTTCGATTTACGTTTAAAAATATTTTATTAAGTGAATCATGTCTTATAGAAGTGAAATTATTACTCACTCCTTGTTATAATAGTTATCTAACGGTTAACCAAAAACCCCGTTAGTAATTCGAAAAAGGCCACGGTCAAAGGATATAATAAATGCCCATGATTCTCGTGGCACAGTTAGTTTAGCAATAATTTAGTATAGGGAATGGTGGATAGTACCTACTTACTTACATTTGACTATTAAATTAACTTAAGAAACGGCTAAAAGTAGAAGAATCATTCGCCGTTGGGAATGTTTACTCCATCTTGTCATATTAATAAATCGAAAAAAAAAAAAGTAGTTAAGTGGATTACAACTGTCGAAGTGCAGTCTAGCGGAATTATTAGTCCCTGAATCAAATACGAAATTTAAAAATACGTAATTAAAAAGTTATATAAAAATTATAAATTTTATAGCGGAATATTAGTCCATGAATCAAATTTTTATTAAATTTTAAAATACTTAATTAAAAAGTTGATCAAAGTTTTAAATTCTACAAAACTCGTTAAGCAAAAAAGAATTACAAGTATAATGAAGCCAATAATTTTGTAATGTTGCACGTTCTTTTACATTGTCGTTGTACGTAAACATACGATAATTACTCTAATGTCATATTTAGAGTGTGTTTGAGTCGTATTATTTTGGAAGAACGTATTTTGGAATAGTGGATTGATGGATAATATATGGTTGAATAAGAAACAATTATTGATATGATAAAAAATTATATTTTATTAAAAAGTGTGTGGTTGAAAATGAGAATGAAAATTTTAATGTGACTTCATATTTAATTATAATTAATA
>CAIGRL010092917.1:0-10976 GCA_903798325.1 Fraxinus xanthoxyloides
ATATAATTGGGACGGAGTGAGTATTATTTATATTGAAAATATTATTTTCTCATACCATCAGGCTTTCTAGAACTTTCACAGAACATGAATTTTCATAGCCTCACACCAATTAGATTGCTTCCGAAGAAAACAAAACAACGGATGATTACACGTGACAACGTGGAGAGGAAGCCACAAACAAAAGATCCGAATGTTTACAAAAACACCCACGTGTCAGGTTCTTATCCATTAATCTACTCCACTCCACAAATATCTTGATCTGGGTCCCACAAATGTCCCGTATAAAAATCTTATTTCTCTTTGGTGACATGTGAGGTTTATATTGTCCATACGTTTATTTGGTCTTTGCCTTTCGACCACCAACCAAATTAAATTAAGAAAAAAGAGGCAGGCAATCATTTCCTTTTTTAAATTGTCAATTCTAAGGACGTGGCCAATTTGAGCCATAAACATTACTCTTTCAAGATATTTTGTTCTTTACATTGTATATCTCACGCTTATCCTGAGTATTTGCAATTTACACCCTTAAATTACGAAGTACGTCTGAAATAAAGCAATAATATTGTTGTTTGATATGCAAATCATTAATATTGATTTTCGCTCCAACTCGATAGGTGGATCTTGTGGTCGAACTATTTACCACCTTTGGATTTGGGAGCCAATCGCCTAATTTTGCATGCCTCTATTATCCCTTTCGAAGGCTATGACGATCCATATATAACTCTTGTTTGTCCCACATTAAATTTCTCATTCTCATTCTTCTACTCATTTTCAACCACACATTCTTCAATAAAATAATATTTTCCATCACATCAATAACTTTTTCTTCTTTTTCAACCATACATTATCCATCAATCTACTATTTCAAAATACATTCTTCCAAANATCATTAATATTGATTTTCGCTCCAACTCGATAGGTGGATCTTGTGGTCGAACTATTTACCACCTTTGGATTTGGGAGCCAATCGCCTAATTTTGCATGCCTCTATTATCCCTTTCGAAGGCTATGACGATCCATATATAACCCTTGTTTGTCCCACATTAAATTTCTCATTCTCATTCTTCTACTCATTTTCAACCACACATTCTTCAATAAAATAATATTTTCCATCACATCAATAACTTTTTCTTCTTTTTCAACCATACATTATCCATCAATCTACTATTTCAAAATACATTCTTCCAAAATAATATCCATCAAACACACTCATACTATTTATATGATTGGACTTGAAGATCTTTATATAAGGTTATAATTCTAGCTTTTCTATAGTGGTTAACTAATGGTATGGACCCCCTAATAGAAGGTATTCTTTGTCCTCCACTTAAGGTGCGCAGAAAGCTTAAACCCAATCTCAATCTCGATTCTAATACTAGAGAATAATGAGTCTTTGTAGGATCTGTCTAAGTATGTGATCCACATCTCCACGAACATGTCTGTTTCAATGAGCCTTTCGATTGAAATCACACTAAATTCCATGATAACTATATTATTAAGCAAGAATAATACCAACTCCTCATTCATTTTAAAATAGATAATTCTTAAATTGTACTATAAAATGCCGACCTATTGGCATTTTTGACTTGTATGTGGTCAATTATTAGCATTGTTAATGGTAACACAATCGATTTCAACTCAACGAGCAATGAAATTTCAAAATTAATATTTTTAAACAAATCATCATTTTTGTTATAACATGTTTAGGGAAATCTCATCACTTTGCTTAGATGTGGAAGAAATAATCAACAAAATAGGGCTCATGTTTCTTTCCTCGACACGACATTATAGGTTATTGTCGTAAGAGATTTGGCTCCGCCTTGCCTACAAGTTTTCAATTATGAGGTGTAAATTGTCCTTCTTGTATCTTTAGGGGTTATATTTCAAAGTTAGTTCAAAGCTGTGGTGCAAACTACAATTCTTGAAATTAATACATTTACAAACACCAATAGCGTTCCACAACAAATTGGAGCCATCAGATATGGGCGGTTAAAGACAACCTAAGGAATCACCATTGGATCAAATTCACAAATGGTTCTTCCATTTTCAGATATTTTAGGTTGAAAATGCAGTAAAACAACTAGCGGAAAGAAGAAAACTAGTACTATATCCAGGTACAGAGGTTTAACTTCTACATTTATAATTTCACGTCCTCATTCTTCAAAGAATCGGGAGAAAAATCTTGAAAATGGGAGAAATTGTGACAAGTGGTGAAAATGGAACGGAATTGGAACTGATGGAAACAGAGCAGAAGGAAGGTGCAGAGGAAGGTGAAGTTGCAGCTCCGCTGTCTGCGGCGGCGGAGGTGGGTTCTTCTGTAGTTGGATGGGAGAGGTTTCTTCCAAAAATGGTTATGAGAGTGCTGTTGGTGGAAGCTGATGATTCTACTAGGCAGATTATCACTGCTCTTCTCAGGAAATGCAGTTATAGAGGTTGGTTTGAAATTTAAATACATTTTTTCTTTGAAAGTCTGTCTTTTGGAACATGTGTTATTTGATGTACTAGGAATGACATCCTAGTTTTCCCTTTGAATCAAATGGATACTTTGTTTTTCGGTTAATACAGTTTAGGATGAGGATTTCATTTATAATCTTTGAGTGTTTTGGCTATGGAACTGATTAGTACATTACAAGTCGTTTTTCGTCCATGATCGACTAGATATGGGGATGGTATTGAGTTTATAAGGATATTAGGCGGATCTTTTGAGATTGAACCTCAAATTTTAAAAAATTGGTATAAGAGAGATGCCAAGATTTAGCTCCGTGGATCCACAACATGACTCTCGTGATGTCTACGGAAGATCTGAATAAAGGTGCGGACCCGACTAATAGCAGTGGCTGGGAAATCCATAGTCTGTTATCAAGGCAGTTGTGTTCATGTAAGGCAGTGGCCCTTGATACAGTGAAAAAGTTGGGCCTTGATATTGCTTTCGATCCTTTGATGAACTGATGGAGAGACTATCGCTTGAGTGGGGCCGAAATGATAGGGTTTTTCATCTAATGGGGGATTGTTGGGAAAAGAGCAAACAGGAGTTCTCATCGACTAGATACGGGGAGAAGTTTGAGTTTATAAGACAATTAGGATATTTTTCCTAATAGGTTAATTTTTTGAGATGAACCCCAAACCTAAAATTAGTAACTGGAGTTGCTGCATTAATTAAGAAATCTGCAGAAATGGAAGCGCTGAGATGGACGAATATTTTATGTTAGAACTATGCTTTTGGATTTTTCTTCTACTTGACCAACTCGTTGAATTGGGAAAGTAGAGGGTCCAATTCTCCCGTCTTTTCAGACTCGTTGAGTTGGTTGAGTTTGCTGCTACTTTCTTGAAATGTTGTTTTTAACAAGACTTAAAACTATTTTGAAGTAAAGAGAAGGCTATTTTGACAGAATAAATTACTACAGAGAAGCTATTCTTCTATATATATATAAGAAGGTGTTCTATTGCTGAATGTAGTGCACTAGTCTGGCAATTTGTTGATATCACTTATAATGACCTAAAACTTGCCCCGTTTTGAAATTTCTTCTTGCGGAATTTGGCTTTCACCATCTGTCCATGAAAAATTAGCAGAACTTCCTCTTTCCAAATCGTGAATTTTCCATTGGAAATATCTTTTGAAGAATTTGACTTGAATATATTTCAGTGTACAACATAAAATTAGGAGGACTGTTACTTTCCCCTAAAGTAATATACTCTGTTACTGTTAGAAACTTTTAACACCTTTTTCTTTCGGCAGTTACTGCAGTTCCTGACGGCTTAAAAGCATGGGAGGTACTAAAAGAAAGATCCTGTAACGTAGACCTCATTTTGACAGAAGTCGAACTACCAGCAATCTCTGGATATGCTCTTCTGACATTAATCATGGAGAATGATATCTGCAAAAACATTCCCGTGATAAGTAAGACTCACATGCTACTAATTCAATCTGCATTAACTTGGTTAATTATTTAATATTCTATATGTAATAAAATTACAAATATCTGTTCTATATGATGCAGTGATGTCGTCACATGATTCAGTTAGTACAGTTTATAAATGCATGTTGAAAGGTGCTGCCGACTTTCTTGTGAAGCCTGTCAGGAAAAATGAGCTGAGAAACTTGTGGCAGCATGTTTGGAGGAGACGAGCCGTAAGCCTAATCCTCTTCCCTTCTTCAACTTATTACTGTCTGTTCAAATGTTATGACTACAATAATTCTCATAGAACCTTGTCTTGTTATGTACAATGATGTCAGTCAAGTAGCAGCGGTAATGGACTCCCAGATGAGAGCGTTGAGCAACGAAAAACAGAAGCCACCGCGGAGAATAATGCTGTCAGTAATCATTCAAGTGGTTCAATGGCATACATTCAGAGGAATAGGGAATGCATTGAGAAAGGAAGTGATGCTCAGGTAATTTTCATGTGCTTCGAGGCTTTTTCCTTGAGATTGGTTATTAG
The DNA here is from genome assembly GCA_903798325.1 of Fraxinus xanthoxyloides. Classification (NCBI taxonomy): domain Eukaryota; kingdom Viridiplantae; phylum Streptophyta; class Magnoliopsida; order Lamiales; family Oleaceae; genus Fraxinus; species Fraxinus xanthoxyloides. The sequence continues at coordinate 4,438 of CAIGRL010092917.1, forward strand.
ATCGTGATCATTGCATATTCTTTACCTTCAGAATTAATGTTTGGGTACTAAAAGACACGAATATGTTTGCCTATTTTTTGTCTCATCTGCAGAGCTCATGTACAAAGCCAGAGCTTGAGACCGAAGGTGCAGAAATTGAACATCTGCAAGGACTCTCACAGCCGAAAAGGATTAAATGTCTTTCAAATGACATAAACGTACCAATGGCAGAAGAATATCATCAAGAGAATAAGAATTTGCAGACGGTTGACACTGGTATGGGAGGTAATAATCTTATGACTTGTTTGGTAAGATAGACTACAGAGTACTAGATAGTATTAAAGAAGAATAATTGAAAGCTAAAATCTTGTTTAGTATATATTGTTCAGTCTTGTCAATATTGTGTATTTTATCACGTTTCTCAATATTTTTTTCAGCTTCAAAGGAAGATAAAAAATCGAAATATTTATGCTGTCATTTCTAAAAACAGGATCACAGGCCGCTGCGAGCATAGATGCCAATGCAGTAAATCAAGGAGAAGATAAAATTTATGAAGATAATCTGGAACATGTTAATGTCATTAGTGAAGCTTCAGAGAATATTCGTGTTCCGGTGAATTCTTGTAGTACCATTGACTTAATTGGAGCTTTTGATAATTACCTCAAAGGCACTTTTAGAAGTTCAGCTTCAAATGGTAGCACAAGCAAGTTCGACCTTTTGCCGTTATTGGATCTTTCCTTGAGAAGATACCATCCCAATGGCTCTGTGAATCATGCAAATGATGCCAGGCCTATTTTAAACCACTCGGATGCATCTGCCTTTTCTCGGTGAGTTCCAACGCTTAGCCGTTCATTGTCTTTGGAGAAAATGTTTTTTGAACGTATTAAATTCTTCTGTTTTATTTATTGTATGTCATGTGTGCCGACCCTTTAATTTTGGTCCAACCTTGTTAAACATTTGATGATCTGTGATACTTGAGCTTACAAAACGACAAACATGCAGGTATGTTAACAAACCATTGCAGTCCAATCATTCAACATCAGTTAGCACTTGTAATCAACAGAAAGACAAAACCAACTCAGATAAACAATTATCCTATCACAACCTTGATTGTAACTATGATACACACGGTACAAACCTAAGCCCTCAAAAACACATCACTCTAGCAACACCTCAACCTGGAGAGGCTGAAATTACATTTCCTTATCGTCAGCAGATAGTATTGTCCCGACCAACCCCAACTAGAGGTGCAATGATTGAAACTCCAAGCAACGGGTATGGTGCTGTAATGCCTTCAGTATATCGTATACAATCAGGCCCGTCCCCACAGCAGAGTCCAGGTACTGTGGGGATTCTCCAATCTTCGCCTCCACTGAACCCATACTATCAATTAAATCATCAAACTGGGAGTTCTCAGCATTTTCAGAACATGGATGGAAGGATCAATGATGCCACCGATCAGACACACAACAAACTGGGGCCTACATTGGAGGATCGGGGGCACATGTCTTCAGCCACAGATCAGAGTGCAAATAGCAGTTTCTGTAATGGTCCAGGTCATCTTCACAGCATGGATTCAGGAAGCAATGGCAAAATCAATGCATTTTCAGCTGTCAATGCCACGTCAGAATGTGGAAATGAAGGGTTCATCGTCCACGAGGGAAGCTCTCATCGGTCTGTACTAAGAGAAGCTGCTCTAACAAAATTCCGTTTGAAGAGAAAAGATAGATGCTTTCAGAAGAAGGTATCTTGATATTGTCATGATCATTATGCCTATTTCATTTAATATTAGAGATTTATTACATCTAACCATGGTTTTATCAAATCAAGTACATGCTAATTCAAGATATATCAAAAATCAATTATCTTTTCTTGTGTTGCATGCACATTTAAAATTTCACAATTTTGTTGTGTTTAGATTTACTGATCATCATAATGAGTATACAGACGCTGAAGATCAGATTCTCTCATCACGAGAATGGCTTTCATGATATACGGGTCTTAACATTTCTGATCAACACAAAATACGCAACTTCAATTATCTCAGTGAAACATCTACTATTCACTATGATAATAATTCTTTTTTTTTTTTAATATCCAAACCTTTCAAAATGTGATCAATTTTCACACTTTTCATACATGTATTACAAGTAACATTCCAAAGATTCTATATTAAGCAAACTTTATGTAATGAATCACTCTTTTGACTTTGTTGGCAGGTGCGATATGAGAGCAGAAAAAAGCTTGCTGAGCAGCGTCCACGGGTGAAAGGACAGTTTGTTCGACAACTGTCCAGTTATCCTCAGTCAGGTGACTCATCTACTGGTTAGCAAATATAAATAGAAGGCAGTCTCTTAAATGAGGATAATATGAAAAAAGTTTTGGCACAAGTAACGGGACTGATCACTTCTCATTTTGTTGGCTTCCAATCTTGACCTTCAAGTAACAAATCGGGAAACAATGGTACGAGGAACTCCAATGAATCTAATACCAGTTCCTCGCTCATCACATTGTGTGACTAGTCACCTTGTAATTTTTGTATATTATATTTTGGTTTTGGGATTTTTTTTGTGTTTTTTGGGAGACAGCAATGCCCTTTTTGTTTATATCCATATGCTTAGTTTCTGCTACTTCCTTTTTTTGAGGGATGACACCATTACATGATAGTGATAATATATACTGGTAAGTTGTTGCATTTTGTTTCGAGTTTTCCTCAAAGACTTCTCAATTGAAGGCGAGGATAAACCCGAAAAAAATGGCTCATTTATTTTCACACTAGTGAACGTGCTTGATTCGATCATGTTCATATTGAACTCATTTTTACGATTAGATATGAAATTATATATAAATACTCGAGATATAATTAGCTAAACAGTTTGTATTAATATTCATTGGTGCTTGAATGGCAGGGAGTGGTTTTCTGCTGGTGACTTCTGAATGTATGGCCTAATACAAGCACAGAATGTTCTTCCATCGTACTTATCACCTAAAATGGGGACACGTTAGGCTTGTATTACTTGACACGCGCTTATAATGCCGAGGAAGACAAAGAAGTTTGAGAGTAAACTATTGAATTATCGAGTAATACATACCAAATGTACCCTACCATCACCAAAAACATATGTAGAAATATAATTTTATATTGTCTTTGAAGGCATTTCAGAAAGAGTGATTGTTTTGCAAGCGAGTATTACTGTATTAGCAAAGCTTTTCACGTTTCAATGATTGTGAAATTATTATGTCTTGTACATAATAACTAGATTGGAAGATGAACAAATATTTAGTTGTTTTTCTTTGTTAATAATAATATTCAATATTATATAGCCCATGTTTTGTGAAAATTAAAATTAAGATTTTAATTCAAAATAAAGTTAACAATTAATTTTAATTACACATTGTATGGAATTCACAATTTTTCAACGATAAATTTCATCAATTTCTATCAAAAAATTGAAATCAAACATACGTACCTTTTAGCAAATCTAATGTCCGTTTAATTGCAAATGTGAAAAATTGGTGGGAAAAAGATGTTTTACGTGAAATTGATTTACATAAAAATTATTTTATTGAGAATTGTAATTAATTGTGTTTGATTGATATAATTTTTCATGAAAAATGTTGAAAATTTGGTATCTGTTTGACTTCGTTTTTTTATGAAAATTGTCCATTAAAGTGATAATGCTTTTTACCATTGGGTCTAGAATTTGTTCCAACTGCAACCAAAAAAAATCATAGCAAATAACATTCGTTTGACTTTGTTTTGTATGTAAATTGTCAATAAAAGTGATTTTTTTTTTACTATTATGTTTAGAATTTTTTTCAATTGTTTAAAAAAACTGGAAAATATTTACCAACCAAAATATCAAGAATTTATTTTTCTAAAAAATGTGGAAAACATTTTCCCAGAAATTTTTGCCTATTAAACACTACAAAAGTTGAAAAATGGATGGAAAATGTATAGTACCAAACGGAGCCTAAGCATCAAAGGTCTATGGTTATACCTAGCCCTTGGATCGCTCATCGTAATAATTTGTCCAACTTCGACTGCCCTTTATAAAATGAAAAATTCTTGGTGTACATAATATATGTACATAGAAGTGTCCATAACCCTCACATGAGGTGGGATCTGCAAAAATGCGCACCTTATTCCATGTGAGAGTTATGAACACCTCTATATATATTCATTATGTATATTAAGCAAAGTCCTTGCAAATACTGTGAGTAGACTACAACCACAGAACGTATCTTTCTGCACTGGAAGGAAAGGCGCCCGTGATATCAAGACATTATTCCTAGGTCCCAAACCAAAATAAAAAAGGAGAAAAGTCAAAAAAGGAAGCGTCAAATGAGAAATCAATCAAGATAATGGGGTAGATAATCTTTTTCTTTAATGATGATTAATAACTGAAATTTTTAAGGGATTTTGCTTCCCACTGTAATATTATTTTCAAGATCCTCCCCAGCCCTGCAACTTAGGGTTGTTTTAAGTGCTGTGTAATCGACTTTACCAACAAGCCATAATAAACCTTTGTATAGTCGACTTCACCATCAAGCCATGAACCTTTTCTTAACTCGAAAGTAAACCACAATATGGGTCACATTCACCTGAGCGCCATGGGCTCACATAAAGTCAATTTCTCAGATTCTCCACTCTTCCTTTTTGAGCTCCTTTTCTGCAAAGCTTAACAAATTCAAAGAAAGCAAAACACCATGGAGACTTTGATTACAAATAATTTAACATTTCTACATAGACTTCATGCCAATTTTAACAGTTAATCATCATACTCATGGAAACTCATTTGCTAATTGCACAAGTTATCATGAATGGAAAAGACCACTGCCTATTCTATTTCTTCCAACTTTATAAAGTGTACCACTTTTCTTCCAATAATTCTAAAAGTTTTCCCCTTCAGATTCCTCTAAGATAGATATCCAAGGCTGCAAAAAATTAAATCTTCAAGTTTAAGATATACTTGTAAATTCTATCACATGACAGCAAGTGCATGCATATTCATGAATCACAAAAGGATTTTCCCTTACTGAGCAAAATAATTGCCGCTTTCTAAGTTCAAGAATCCTTTACTAACCATATCATCTCGACTTCTCTGTTTACTAAGTAAACTCCCCTTTCTCTGCTCTGCAAATGTCTCAAATTCAAGAAAAATCTCCCACACACTGTGCCAAGCGAGGACTCAACTTAAAGAAATTCAACAAGAAGCTCTTTGTTGCTTTCTCTATATTTCTGCTTACAGTTTTATCATTCATCTTGCTAGTTTGGCTCATCTTACACCCCACAAAGCCGAAGTTTTCTCTCAAAGAGGTTGAAATCAATCAATTCAACCTGTCAGGCCCCTCCCTTCTCAACTCTTCGGTCCAGCTCACTCTCCTGTCCAACAATCCAAACAAGAAAGTTGGAATTTATTATGATGAGGTACAAGTATGTGCATCTTACAAGAGTCAAAAAATTACTCACGATACTTCTATCCCTCCATTTCACCAAGAGCATGAAGAAACCAATTACCTGAGTGCATCTCTGGTTGGAAATCAGCAACCTGTGGCTCCGTCCTTCAGTTATGATGTCAGGCGTGATCAGAGAACAGGAAAACTAATGTTGACTGTCAAGGTAATCGGAAAACTTCGATGGAAGGTTGGGACTTGGGTTTCCGGGAAGTATAGGTTCAATGTAAACTGTGTAGCTATCGTGCCATTTGGACCTATATCACCTCCCCTAAGTTCCAAACAGGGAACACAATGTTCAACTGCCGTTTGAATTTTCTCAAAACAACCAAAAGGATTTCATGGTAAGAAGTGAAGTGCGTTTTTGTAAATAGCATAATATCCACATATTCAACAAGGAGATGCACTCAATACCCAAATTGGAGAAACCTTTATGTTCGGTGTTTGTTTCAGAATCTCTCATATGAATATTGTCTTGAATTTACCTGTCTAGCACTACATGGCATATATTGCACAGATGCAATTTTAAAATTTCAGTGTTCTAAGCAAATTCCAATGTCTTTTGCACGGATAGGACGGGGGTAATCCACAAAAGTGATATGCACTATTTACATATGTATTCCAGCTAGAAAGTGAGCCTGTTTGCGACGAACCATATTAATAGCAAAAGAACAAAGCACACCACCCCTAACCTGCCCAAAAGAAAGAAAGAAAGAAACTAGAGCATTCATCTTGCCAAACTCAGAATTCTGGCCACAGTGTAGGCAAACATTTTCCACATAAATTGACCACTCGAAGATAAAATCAAAGGGCTCAAATGCATAAAATATATTCTAAAAGTCAATTGCAAATTATTGAGACATGGCTCTCCGGAAAGAGAGTTCTGAATAACATGTAAAAGACACGGGAACTCAAGAATTTCAATTTCTTCAAGTACTTCAAAAGATATTGATTTGTGCGGGTAGTGGGTACATGTTGATAGTCAAAATCAGAAGCTTGCAATGAATCCAAACATTTGACACTTTTGGGGCATACATGAACCTTCAATACGTAGAAAGTTTACTCCATCATACGAAAACATAGACGAACCATCCTTCAGAGCT
>CAIGRL010092963.1:0-15247 GCA_903798325.1 Fraxinus xanthoxyloides
CATCAGCCCTTTATAAGTAGCAGTTGGGTTCAGCATTTATCCACAGAAGGCAGCATCCATTGCACGAAATATTGCAGCAGTATCAAACTGAAAGTTTCTAAAGCTCTTTCCAGGACCTTCAGAAGGATGGATGTCACCCACTGGTTTACTTGGCTGGCTTTCTGTTGTTTTTGAGCTGTTTCCGGTAGAGCTGTTCTTTGCCTTCCAAACAGTAATTCCTTTACAATGCAACTATAAATTGTCAGTAAACTGAAACCTGGAAAAGCATTCTTTTAGATTCCAACAAAACATGAGAGATGATAAGGAAGTAACATAGGGCATATGAGAAACAACAAAGTTCATTTTAGTCACTAAACTTAATTTTGTTTCAATAGAGTCACTGAAGTTGTTAAATCACTATCAGTTAATAAAACTAACTGTTCTTCCTACGTGGCATAAGAAATATATGATGTGTCCTTTTAATGCACTGAGTAAGCTTGCCACATGCAAAAAACAAAGAGAAAAGGAGAGAGAAAGAACACATTTGCCAATCAACCCCAATCCCACCCTCTGTTACAGTCAAAACCACCAAGCAAAACCCTGGGCTCCTAAAACACGTAATGACCTGAAGGGTGCAGAGTAAGAGAAAATCTTCAGGCAAATCGACTCTGAAATGCTCCAATATCCATCATGGGTATGGAGGTGTTACCCCAGTACAGACGTACAGTCCATGAAAGCACTAATTTCTGATGACAGGCTCTATTTGGATGCTCTATATGCCTAGGGAGAAGATTCCAATTATGATATCATGCAGCAGAAAGGATAATTTATAAATAAGCTTCTTTCTCAAGTCATCTCCAAATATTAGATATATGTATAGATGTTCAGCCAACTTTCGTCGAGGTAGTTTCTATTTGGTTTGCTTCATATGCTACTTCAGTAAGGTATTCCCCCTAATTAACTAAATCTTTATCTACAAAAATATCTGCAGCCAATTAGGTTGAGATTTAAGAAATCAGCGGAAAGAAGGAACCGTAAACTGTACCAATGATTTTATTAGCAAATAATCTAAAATTTAATTATTTTATGGTAAATTTGAAAAGCTATGGAGACAAAATAAAAGTCAAGTACACTGTCAACAAAGGCACGCACCCCAGGTACCAGCTTCTTACACATGTCAAGGTCAGGAAGGGGTGTCAACAATCAGATACAAAGAACTGAGAACACCTTACTTGTCACAAAAGGGGTCCAATTATAATGAAAATTAATCAGAATGTGCACCCTATATAAGCTAATCTTAAAAATGGTGTAAATTTCATGGTGCCAGGAAATATAGTTACAAGGATTTCTTCATGTTGACACAAAACAAGCAGAAGAGTCCAGCAAGAAGGAAAGTGATTGTGTGTGAATAATTTAGCATGCCTTAGAATGATAACCACACCCATTAAAATAGCATAGCAACACAACCATGAAGTTTGGTTTGCAAACGTAAGCCTTACCAAGATAAGCCACCATATAAATGGCCATACTGTCAGAAATTCACGTTTAATTTGTCCAAATCCCTAAATATGGCCTCAATCTACCAACAATGCGAGATGGGAAGTTGTTACAATGCTTGAGACTCAAAAGTCATTAAGCATCAGTCTTTACAATTGGTCCAGTAAGATTGGCTGGTAGAAGCACATTAAACCATCAAGATTCATCTCCTCTCTGGTATTTATATTTTCAATTAAGAATAAATTAACGAGGTCTATCATGTGCTATACGGATATAAAAATGTAGAACTGGCAAGTGATGCTACATGCATCAGAGATATAGATTGAGGAAGCAGAACAGTAAGAGAGAGAGAGAGAGAGAGAGAGAGAGAGAACCTTTCACAGGTCTGTCTGATCTAGGTGCTAAGAGAGGTGGATGAGCCGCAATCCACGTTTTCAAAGATCTTCAAAAAAGGTCTGGATCTATAAGAAACCAATACACAGTTTGGAGATTGCACAAAATGCATGCCAACAAACTCACTTAAGAAACGGAGCAACCATGTAAAGCTTGAGGCCAGTGGTCGCACGAGATATGACATCATCACTTGCTGGATGAAGGTCATCAAGTCGGTGCCATGCAATTTCCTGAATAATAGACCAACATAGTTTAGTTGTCCTAAATCAGATTTGATAAACATGCATTCACACAAGATTTAGGCATTTATATGGATACAACACATAATGGATAAGCAGAAAAGCTTATATTTGTCCCTTTTTTCCAGAAAGATCTAGGTAAAGGTGAGAACAGAAAACAAAAAGCAAAGAAAAAACAAGTTCAACCTTAATGATATAAAGGCATTGCCACAAAATGAAGCTGGGAAGTTTCGAGCTTTTAAATGGAAAAATGACTTACACTTATCTCTTTTTTAGTGAGAGGAGCAAAGGCTGTATCATCTTTCACTCCAGCGACTATATACAGCCTCACTCTCTGCTGTCCAAAAATCATTTCAATATAGTCATCTTTGTTAAGAAGTTTTGAAAAATCAAAACCTGTTTCCTCCATGACCTGCATCCACACAAAATGAAGTCAGAAGCATTTTACTGCTTTGAGCATTATGTACGTGAAGAGAAGGGATCAGATTTTAGGAGGCTATAACTATAAACATTTCGAGAAATACATATCAATTAAATACCGGATCATTATTGATTGGTAAGAATGTTCCTTTAGAGCGGTTATGAATTGCATTGATGCACTTAAGGGGGGGAACAGATTTTCCTTTCCTGTTAGGCTTTTCAAAATTAAAGGATACATTTGACTCAAAAATTGGATAATGATGGACAATTGACATTGAGAAACCCAAAATGATTGATTTAGCATCCTATCTATATGTCCTGAAAGACATATCAAGTAATTAATCAACTTTAACACACTCAAAAAATGGAAGGACATGTACATGCCTTAAGTAGAAAGAACCTCAAGTAATATATTACAATAATGTACACGATAGCACATTTTCGATTCTATGAACCTCAGCATTCTAAAGGATACTGCTACAAATCGTTGAATAAAATGACAAATGCCACGGGAAGAAATATAGACATACTTCTCTGATGGCACAATTGTGGTCTTCCTCATCTTTATTCTTTTTCCCACGGGGAAAGCTCCAGCTTGTTCCTTTCCACCCCTTCACTAGTAAGCACTGATTTTGTCGTCATAATAGTTCAAAGCAAAAAACTGGAAAATTAGGTGGTATTCAAAAAAACTTTAGGAAATCTAACTCAATAGAAAAACTTGTTTCAAATACATTTGTCAAAGTAAATAAGAAAATAAGTTATTTAAAGTTATTTTTCCATTCAATGAACACCTTTGTTTCTATAGAAACTTTCATGTAATAATACTTGTTTACATTTCAGGGATTTTTACTGTTATAAAAATTCGAATCATTAACTATCTCCCTAAATTCCAGTGGCATTCTGATAATATACACTTCACCAAAACAGCTGCACAAACATTCAATCCCTAAATCTTCCAAATAAGTCTTAAAAATATTAAATTAAAATAACGAAATCAATCAAAATTCTCATAGCAGATGCATCAATCAGAAAGAAAGACATATACCCACAAGACGGACAGAAAGAGAAACAAGTTATTTGAATTTTTTAAGTTATTTAATTATTTCATTCTCTCTTTTTTATGTAAGAGGTTTAATAGCTCATATTAACCTAATGAGGTGCAGTGTCAGCTCTTGAAAGTTTCAGTTCAAGGTCAACAGGTAAGTGTTAAAAACATGCACACTGAATGTAGAAAGTAAAGACTGTCAAAAGAAAAACCAGAGAGAGATAGAGAGATGAGACCATAAAGGATTACTCAAGAATGTTATAGTCGCCTACTTAAGAATTAAATAATAGATTTGGAGCAGCTATGCTCAAAAGATCTTACCTGTTCATAAGTTTCATCCAGTATAATGGCCCCCGTTACTGGAACTCGAACCTTATATGAAGTGAAGTCCTTAAATATGTCATCTATATGGGCAACATACGGCTTCAAAACATCGCAATTGTTAAATACTGAATTATATTAAGGAACATGTGTATGATCAGATATTAAAACACGGTATAAACACGCACCCTCACAAACATTCCACATTCATATAAAAGACACAAAAAAGTGAAAAGACTAAGCAAACATAAGACCTATCAGATAGCCATCTCAAATAAGTCATAAGTATAGATGTGAAGCTCGTCACAATTCAGAGTCAGAGTACATCACATGGTCCCCCCAAAAAAAGGATGGCTGGTTTATGTGTGGAATTTAGAAGCAAGAATACCAATTCAAATTCCAAAGGAAAGACTATATGCTTAGTAAGTCCAACGAACGTATCAATCCAATCAACGAGGAGACAAGAAAAAAAAATGAGCCCCCTTTGACTCCTAATAAGGATGCAAGAATATGCAATCTCAGCAGACAATATAGAGGATACATAGAGTAGTAAATTCCTTTAGAGTCAATGACTTCAAAGATGGATTCTTCTCCACAGAGTTATCTTCATAAAACCAATGTGCATACTCCACAAGAAACAAAATCCTCTCAAAAGATTGCTGATCTTCTTTCGGCACGTTCAGAACAAACCGACTGAATAGAAATAAAAATATTTAAGAGAATCAGAGAACACAGTTACAAGTATACAACATTAGAAATATAATGAACTGGGAACTCACCAAGTGGAATTGATGATATTGGTTCATCACTACTAAAAAAAAAATAAACTGCACTAAACCAGGCTTCAATAAGAGTTAGTCCTTCACCATGTGTAGCCAACAGTATACTGACATCTTCGCCAAACGAAGGCATTCGATTAACATTTTCCTTATAGTCTAACATGTCAAACTATTCATTATTGATTGCTCTAATAGTTTTCCATATTGATTAGTATGCAGTTAGATGAGACCATTAGAAGAATAAAAAGCAAAAAAGAAACTTTTAGCCATTTCTTCTCGATTTCCTGGATCATTAGCTCTTGACTTATATTATGCAGCCAAACAGACAACATTTTGATCCATTTGCTTTAAGCAAATGTTTTATAATATTGTCAAAATCAATTCGCCTCTTCCATTTGGAGAAAAGGGTAGTTGCTGAATAATTATTCTAACAAATCATTTTTTCCTTCAAATTTCTTCCATGGTCTATTTATTAGTAATTCATCCAAATAACGCTAGAAAAAAATTGAAAATAGATTTTACTTTACCCATTTCTCGTCGTTTTATTGGAATCGACTATAAATTTACTACAGAGATACAAAGAGATCAATTTAAAAAAATTGACTAGACATCAAGAACAATAACTAACCTAAATTATTACTTCAAATTTCAACTAATTTTAACCTATGAACTCCCACTTTACCTTTTGCCAGTTTGATACAAGAAAGTCCCAGTTTCCATTACTTGTGAACTAAAATAACTAGTAAAAACATATTCGTGCAACATATGTATGAATATACCTGCAGAGATCGTCAAGGAGTTCCTGAGGAGGGAGGGCGTTTTTCGAAGAAGCGCTCGAAGATCGATGAAGCCCACTTGACATTGTCTATCATCAAGAATTCAAACCCTAATTTCAAATTTCAATTGTACACAAAATCAAAAGTCTGCATATACAGTACAGGAATAGGGGGTTTTGTCTGACTGTCTGACTGCCGGAACTTACCAGGAGATTGAGTGCTGAGTGCCGAGACCAACAGAGCCCAGAGAGGAGTGATGTCGGGTGGAGCCTGAGCCACGGAGCTTGGAAGTTGGAACAAGGGGAGGCGCGGTCGAGCGGAGCTTGGAAGTTGGAGCCGGTGTCGTGACTGCCGTGGGTGTGGCCAGTGACTGCCGTCAAGGCGTCAACCATGGGAGAGAGGATGGGCAGAGCTTTTCTTAAGGCCGCTGTTAAACTGAGAGGGAAGAAGAAATGAAAGGCGGAGACGCCAGGAAAAGTTAGGGCTGAAATGATTTGATTGAGATTTTGCGACGTTTGCTTAAAAAAAGTAGGTAGGTCGACAATCAAAATGTCATGCTACTTCATCAATTCATCAATCCCCCCGGTAGGGACTCGCTAGTCAACGTCCATTTCCACTTTTCTACTGGAGCGACACTTCAGGCTCGTGGTGTCTATAAGTTACCATTATCTTAGGGAAAATTTTAGCACCAGCCATTGGTACTTCCCTGCCAACCTCATTTTTCAGATCTTCATATTNCAGTGACTGCCGTCAAGGCGTCAACCATGGGAGAGAGGATGGGCAGAGCTTTTCTTAAGGCCGCTGTTAAACTGAGAGGGAAGAAGAAATGAAAGGCGGAGACGCCAGGAAAAGTTAGGGCTGAAATGATTTGATTGAGATTTTGCGACGTTTGCTTAAAAAAAGTAGGTAGGTCGACAATCAAAATGTCATGCTACTTCATCAATTCATCAATCCCCCCGGTAGGGACTCGCTAGTCAACGTCCATTTCCACTTTTCTACTGGAGCGACACTTCAGGCTCGTGGTGTCTATAAGTTACCATTATCTTAGGGAAAATTTTAGCACCAGCCATTGGTACTTCCCTGCCAACCTCATTTTTCAGATCTTCATATTTTGCACGTAGATATGCGCTTTCTACTGCTAAGGCTTTGAGGTTTTTTGCCATTTCCTGTACATATCTTGCAGTGTATGTAAGTTGCACTGTCGGTAAAGATATTGCTGACTAAGTATTTGTATTGGTCATTATAAGATTAATGCTATAGTTTCTTGTAGTGGTACACATTAATTTGAACACGATGGATGAGTTGTAATTGGTGATGTCATTGTGCCACGAATTGATGGAAATATCATAGACGTAAATTTAGTTTTTTTCTTTATTTTTTTTTCTTTTAAGTGTTTTCAAAATTTAGAGACCTGAAAATTATGATTTATTTCATATGAAGCATGATGTTTGGTTTTGAAAATATTGAATTTTTTTTTCTTTAGTTCATATTTCAAACTATTTGGATAAACTTCTCTTTAAGTTATGAAATGAATATTCCTAACTATTCGAATATAGAAATTCGGAGCATTACCATTTGTAAACTTATCAAATCATGTATGGACTAAAGCAATCTCATAGAAATAGCTCGAAAAGTTAGATATTGTCATGATCAAAGATGAACTCACCATAAATGTGTGTGATAGATGCACATATACCAAGATATTTTGTAAATCATACACACTAGTTTGTCTATGTCAATGTTCATATTATCAACTAATATGGATGTTATCGATAAGACAAAGAAAATGCTCACTAATATTTGTTACATGAAAGACATGGGTGTAGTACATATCACTTTACTAGTGAAATTTTTAAAACACCTCATGAAATAGCGTTGTCTCAAACACATTATGTACATAAGTAATAGTGAGAATTAAGACTAGTGTTATTAAAGAGACGAGTACTTCATCTCTTCATCAAGTAATTTTACCAAAGAAAACACAAAATTGATACAACTGTTAGAATATTCCTAGATTGAAAGCTTGATGTATCGTATAAATTGTACAAGGCCACATACAACATATGCGATAATTAAGTCGATGCACAAATAACCTAAGTAATGAACGCTATAGTGCTTCAATAATAATTTTGTGATAATTCCAACAATTTAAATAAGATTCATTATAATACGAAAAAATATCCATACGTAATTGAAGGATAAAATGAAATGATGCTAACTAGATAACAATAACAGGGTATAAATTTGACCAGGCTTATGTCTTCCTTGCATGGTTCAGTAAGACAAAGTACAACGCTATCATGCAAAAAGAAAGTGCTCATAAAGCAAATCGATACCAGATACAAATGAGTCCAAGTATATTAGGGGTATGTTTTGAAAATATTCTAAGTAAACTTGTATAGCTCCTTCCAGTATGGAATTAAGAGTATATTTCTTCAGATAAATAATATTGGTTAATACATTCGTAGAAGATATTCTTATATGGCCAAAGTCAATACCATATGTATACATTGTGAGAATCAAGCAACAATAGTTAAAGTAGAAAATTTTGTATATAATGGTAAGTCAGAGATATACATAGTAAACACAATATTGTTCGGTAGTTTCTCTCAAGTGGAACATATTGATTTTTATTTTGTTAAGTCAAAGTATAACTTAGTAGATCAATTCATGAAAAAAATGTTATCCATAGAGCAAATAGACGGTGCTCAAAGGGAAATAGGATTAAAGCTTATAACTTAACAATTATCTTAATGGAAACTTAACGTTAAAATTGAAAATGTCATGGACTAAGTTAAGGATGAATAACTAATAGGAGAATGTGACAAGTGTCAATGTTTTGCTACAATACAAAGACAAACTTCCCAAGAATTAGGCGTTGTCCCCAGCCCCGGCCCTTTGTCAGCAAGGAATTGACCTAATAGGGCCTCTATCAAAAGGAAGGGGTAGTGCCAACTTTGCAATGGTCGACATTGATTATTTTACTAAGTGGGTAGAGGATGAACCCCTTTCCAAGATTTTCAAAAGAAAATACTTCCAGGTTCTTAAGGTTCCAGGTTCTTAAGGTAGAATATAATCTGTAGGTTTGGGATCCTTCATTGGATTTTGCCTGATAATGGCCGACAGTTCGACAATAAGAGAAGTCAGGTACCTATGCGGGAGTTAGGAATAAAAAAAACATTCACCATCCTCATGACAACGGGCAGGTGGAAGCTGTCAACAAAACCATCAAATACACTCTCAAGAGAAATTTGGATGCTTCAAAAGGGGTTTGGGTGGATGAGTTACCTTAGGTTCTGTGGGCTGTCCGAACCACTAATGACGACTACAAGAAAAACTTTTTTTTCAATGGCTTATGTAGCAGTGGCCATGAGCCCAGTTGAAGTGGGCCTACCTTCTCCTCATCATTCACACTTCAACAAAATAGCTAATGATGAGTTGAGGAGGTGCGAACTTGACTTCCTTGAAGAAAAGAGGGATGAATCTCAAGTTAAATTGGCTGTCTATCAAATAAAGATGAGCCGGTACTACAATTCTAAGGTTAAGAAGAAGTCCTTTCGTCAAAATGACTTGGTGCTAGGAAGGATATTTTTATCTTCTAAAGAACTAGTAGTGGGACTCTTGGTCCTAATTGGGAGGGGCCCAACCGCATCAAAGAAGAAGTTTGGCTAGAAACATGTGAAATTGAAAATTTGGATAGGAAAGCACAACTTCATCATTGAAATGTAGAACATCTGAGGAAGTATTACCAGTAGAAATGTAAATATTCAGCTTGTATATTTTTTTTAATTCAATGGAAGTGATTTTGTTAAAATTCCTAAAATGAAGAGAGCCTCCTAGCAATAAAAGTCCTGGGAGAAGCCCTAGCCTGGTGGTTCAGCCACAAGGTAGGGAAACATATGCACTCTAATGAAAAAATTTATCCCGAAGAGGGCTATTTCCTTACTCATTGAAGTGAACAATGCATGCCCTAAATGGTAAAAATCATTAAAATGGCTTCAATGTGGGCAATCAACTAGATCCCAAGCTCAGGGAAGAGAGCTAATTACAATAAAATACGTCATTCTAACACTCGTACAAATTGAAAATCCAAATTGCAAATTACAAGGTAAGATTAAACAAATCTCAGACTGAAGCACATCACAAAACCACAACATAAGTAAAGATGCAGTACAAAATTCGGGAAACAAACAGTGTATAGGAAAAAAAATTCATTAATAATGAAGTCTATTACAATTGGAGGCCAAATGGCATTTACAATTATAAATTAAAAAAAAAAAAAAGATAGAAAAGAATGTGAAAAGCTAAGAGGAAGGGTCAAGCTAGCTACCAACCACTGGAATGATAGCATTAGGAGCCACTATCTCATTCTCAACTTGTTCAGCCCCAGCCTCTTCATCATCTTCTAGCTCAATCATATTGCTTTTGTCGACTGAGGTCTAGAGTTTGCCCTCTTCCAAGATTCTCAACCTTAACACGGACATGTCGACGGATTAAGAATGAAACTCAATCCATTCCATCACTCCAGTGTAAGCAAATCCCCATTGATACTTGGCAAAACAATGGAACTCCTCTGTTAGGTGGAAGCTGGCTATGTAAAGCTTTATCGCTAGCAGATTGAGCTTCACTTTGAGGTGCGTCCACTTCTTTGATCAAGCCACCAACTCTAGAATTTAGCCCTTCCAGTTGTTGCTTCAGCAGGGTACATTATTTATTTGAAGCCTCTAGGGCCTCGATAGTAATTTGCTGGTGTGCATCGAAAGTCTCCACTCGCATAGTTAGAGAAGACACTTCGCTCTGTGACAAATGAACTTCTCTATTCAAATTCTTTGCTAAAACAGAGGCGAGTTTCACAAACTCCTTAGCTTGTTGCTTCCTGATGGCCTTAGCTTTGGATCTTGCTTTCCTGGCCTCTTCCTCGACCCTTGAAACCTTGTCAGCAAAATCATTATTTTTCTTTTAGTGGTTTTTAAAGAGGACTTCATCCTCTATGGCCACCTCGAAGGCCCTTTCCGTCTGGCTTACAATCGTGACAAAGAGGTCCTCCACATCAGTGGACTATATGAAGTTCTGCAAACGATCTATCCAATAGTTATGAAAAGTTGCAGTGGCCATCTGGATCTCTGGCCGAGAGCATGGTCAGAGCTTCTGAAGCGAGCCCACCATTCTCGATCAAAGCAAGCTTGACCCTGAGAGGAGTCCCCTCACTGATAAAAGAGCCCTCGTTGGTTTTGTTCTTCTTCGCTGGCTTCGCCTCAAGGGCACAGCGGATGGAGGCCTCTTCAAACCCTTTCTCGCACTTTTCAGTAAAGGACATCCCTTCGAATTAGCACCCTCCTTACTAGCCTTGTCAACCTTGTCCCTAATTTGCTTTGCCGCAACAGATGTGGGTTTGTATCCTCTCTTCCTGGAGGTGAATGTTACGGTAAAAATCGAGGCCACGTCGAGTGTTAGATATTTTTCTTCTCAAGATTCTCCACAAACAAAGGAGCTTTAATAAGTTATCTTTATAAAAGAACGAATGGAAATTCTGGTCAAAGTTTTACCTCTTCGAGCCATTATGCTAAATTCTTCATAGAATCTCAGGTTCAGGAGGAGGAGTTCAAATTAGCACGAGGATATGTAGCGACGATATATGTCATCTACCATGCCCAGTTCAACTTCGGAGAGTTCGAAGCGATCTACCGAACTTGCAGAATTGACGGGGTTAGACCATCAAAAGTATGTAATAAATGCAAATAATATACAATAAATCAAAGATACAGTCATGAGCTTCTCAAAGTGAGTGAAAACTGTTAGCTGAGGAACCCAATCACCCTCACAAATTTGCCAGCTCCCCTTCACCCAAAACTAGATCTCCTTCTATCATTTGATAAAGGAATAGAGACCTACCATAAAAGGAGAGTGGGTTAGCCAAGGGCATAGTGAATACCAACCCTTTGAGTCTCCATTCCCCAAGGTCCTAGGTTGGAAGAGGGCCAAGAAAACATGGAGGAGCATGTCCTCACCTAGAAAGGTCTCTTTCCATAAGAAATAAGTCCCCACTAGCTGGGCTTATGCATTGGGGATGAGTTGGGTAGGTGTCTGTCCGTACGACTTAAGAACGACCCTAAAGAATGGATGAAGGAATAGACGAACTCCCCTCTTTCTAAGATATTCATTAATGGCCATGCATATCAGTCTAGGAAAGTAGACTCTCTTCTCAGACGAAGTGGCTTAGAGTTCGATTGTGTGAGGAATATGGTATTTCTCCCTAATTTCTATAAGGTCGGCAGTGGTAACATTTAACGGAACCTTAGCAATCCCCTAGTTAGCATCATAGCTTAAATGACTTATACTAAGGTTCAACACGCTCTGGCCCGCCTAATGGCATGAACCAGCTCAACCGTATTCGTTATAGTTAACCCATATCTTAGATGTCATTGCACACAAGTGTAGGTCTTCGTGTTAAAGTTTAAAGAGCTTATGATTTCAAGAAAACTAGGAACGAATGAAGGATTGAAGATGGATGAATACTCACAGACTTAAGGAATGAATATGAAAGATTACTAGCCAAAAAAGGTCTCATAGAGCTTTTTGATACGAAGGAAGGAGTATGGAAAATCGCTTCTTTTCGTAAAGAAAAAATAAAGGTTCATATAAAGATTAATCTGAGCCATCCATTTCAATGGTTCAAATCAGAGTGCCTAAGCCATGCCCCAATACATCTACCTCCCATAAAATATGCATGTAGCCGTCATCATTGTGCATTAAATATGGCGACGGTTGCGTGTATGGAATGTTGAAACATTGCGGTCGTTCTTTCTCGAAAATGTACAAGATAGCTAATCATCTCAACACATTAATCAAGGGCACCTATGTTCACACCATTTCAAAAATATTCAATAAAAATACACTTCTTCGAAATTAGCGAGCTACAACCTTAGCAAGTAATAGAGACAAATCACTTCAGTCTTCTACATGACTTCATCACGGCTTCGGATGTGTAAAACCACCTCGAAGCACACTCATCAGCTTTTCCTACAAAATCTAAGACTTCAAAGTACACAGCGTCGATCAACAACCTCGACAAGTTACTCATCCAGGTCAAATACCTTTAAGATCTAATTATAATATGAATATGCATAGTTAGACCCGGGGAACTATTGTTGCATCTCGTCACCAAGGTTCTGAGCAAGAGACCATGTCATAGTCCACATGGAAATGTCAATCGAACCTGGTCAAGTTGACGAAGACTCATTTGGCAAAAATAAAGAGGTCAAAGAGTGAAGCACCGCTATTTTCTATTTTAGCCAAGGTCTTTAAAGAAAAAGCCAAAGATCCTCGCACCGAAGAACTCCAATCAGAAGTCTCTCCAGGCTGAAGCCCTTGTCGTCCTACAAAGGATCATAAGGAAATCTATATTAATGATTGATGTAACGTTATTTATTATGAATGTCAGGATTGTCAGTCTAGGGTATAAAGTGGCTGAGTAGATGTCAATGTATTAAATGCACAGCAAACTAAGTGATGTGAGGCTTCGACCTAGGAAATGAGGCCACATGGTTATATCATTTGAAGAATAATGAAACCATTAACTTTTAAAGCCATACTAAATCCCCTAATTCCAAGTTCATATTTTTATTTGCTTAAATAGAATTATTTCAGCTTTGGTGGAGTTGAAGAATGCTTTGCCCATCTTTAATCAAATTGTCAATGCCTTGTCTTGCGTCATAAAGCATTCCCACGTCCATAAAATCATCCTAACCCACCCAAACACCCAGTCAAAATGTACAGAAATTTGCTTGCAAAGGCACGAGTTAGTTTGACAAATATTGTCCACGTAATCGTTACAAGAAATGGGGTCAACAATAGTAATTAAAATTAACTATATAGAACACAGTTATAAGTTCAAATTTAGAGAGTGAATTTTTGGTCAAAGTGTCTAAACCCTTTCCAAACAATCATTATTTCCAAATTCTTTTTTTACATATTCATTTTCAACCTTACATTTTTTTTACTACTTTTTACCCACACATTCTCCTAAAAATTACTATTCAAAATACGATTCTTTCCATTTAATGGTTGTAAAATAGGGGTTAAATAATTGATAATGAATTAGGATTTTGAGGACATTGACTTTGTGAGTAACTAAGAACAACACCACTTATCATTCGAAAAGTAAATTAATAGGACTCAAGGTAAGTAAACCTCCAATTATCTTTATACATATGTATTACTTCGTGAACTGTATGAATGTGTTATCTTAATTGGTATCATGTAAGATTAATATGCGATAACTATATTTCATGACAAGAGTACTTTTAATGATCATTCATGCATATCAACTCATTCATAAGCATGCATGAAATTTCATCAAATAAAGAGTTTTGAATGTCAATGTGACCTTATGATGTTAATGCTAAGGTTTTTAAAGAAACAAAAAATAAGTGGATACATATTAAGAAGCGGTTTTTAATTGTAAAGTAATTTATACGCATGTTATAAGCATGCATCATACGCATGAGGTTTTCTTACTGAGTGTTAGATCATTCCTCATGATCCCTCTCCATTTATCGATGATGAGAGCTAGGCGATGTGACACGACTACCTGAGGCGACATGGGCTTAGTATTGTCCTAGACCAAATATTCTAGTTATATTCTAAATTAATAATTTGAAACTTTTGAGAATTATTATTATTATGAATAAATCGTTTCGAACCATGTATTTTACCTTACAAAATTGTATGGGAATTTATTATTTCGCTAGTGAAGATGTCTATTAATTTCATCAATGTTAATTAATTTTACCTAATTTTCACATTTATGTTTTAAAAAGGTAATTAATGTTTACACTTGTTAGTTTAGGGTTTCTAGGTTTGTGGTCAATACAATATCATTGTCAACATCCCTCTCATTATCAGAACCATCAACGCTTCATGATTGTGCATTACTAGCATAAAACAAGTGGTAGGAGTTCGAAGTAGATAGTTTGAAACTCTATGACTTTTTTTTAGATAAACCCTATAGATTGAACAATAAATTCATGGACTTAAGAGATTTCAACTAATGTGATGTTTGTTGGGGTCCATTCGCTTTTCCTTAAGTTATAAAACAAAAGTTGAGTTTTGGCTAATTTTGACGCAATTTTTAGCACATGAATACTCATTTTAGCGTTTAAGCATGCATATGCGATCAACGAAATGGGTTGATTGCATTATTATGAACATACCCCATACGCAATGTGTTTCTTTAACGTTCCGAGTATATACGCATTTTAGAACATTGGTTTTCACCCCGAATCTAAATAAGACGTTACCATCAATATCTCAAAGTATATCAAAATAATTTAAAAAATGGAAAAATAGATCTAGGTACTCCATGGGTGTGAGTCAGACGTAGGCCGCTAGAATGTGTTGACCTATGATTGATTTCATCCTTAATGTATAGATCTAGGTACTCCATGGGTGTGAGTCAGACGTAGGCCGCTAGAATGTGTTGACCTATGATTGATTTCATCCTTTATGTTTTGATCATAACAAACAAGATTTATATTTATTTCTAACAATTGATTTTGAGTGATAATAGTTCAATCTTAAAAGCAATCAAGCATTGTCAAATAAATCGGGTTCATGAAGAAGAATAAGATCGAAGTCAAAATATTACAGTCAAATGTCAAGAAATATCAAGATCAAGAGTTTAAGTGTCAAACATGAAATAAACGTCAAAACAAGATCAAAAACTAGGCTTTCGAGGACATATGTAAAGGTATAACACTTTGATCTTTAGTAATGAATGACAATAGCTCAAAAATCATT
>CAIGRL010093029.1:0-11343 GCA_903798325.1 Fraxinus xanthoxyloides
CTCTATTATTCTATTATTTAATATATATATATTATTCATTAGAAAAATGATTTAAATAAATAATAGATCTTGCCAGAATAATGCATTAAACATATTAAAGTGTTTACAACCTAAATCGATTGGTTCTAGGGCATAACACTTACAGCTATGAAGGTGGAAAGGTAGTCGAAAAGGAATGGGACAACTAGATATTCATTGGGTTCTTTGGGTTATAACTCTTCTTGGAAATCGAAGTGAGATAACAATTAAGGTGATAGGGCTAGGAATGAGCTATTGAAGGGAAGAGAGGAAGTCGCTAGCAAAGCTACGGGTAATGAGGATTCCCAACCTTTAAGAATCAAGATATTAAATGCTTTAGGTACTTGGGATCGGGACACATTGCTTCTCAATGTCCAAAAAAGGGCAATGATCTTATGTAACAATACATAAGTGGTGAGTGACAGTGAGAGTGAATATGGCATGCTGGAATTGGAAGGTGCTAGGATAGTAAGAAAGTGGAGTATGCAGTGGGAGAGCCACTGGTTACACGGCGAGCTCTTAGTGTTCAAATCAAAGTAGATGTTTTGGAGCAACAATTGGAGAACGTATTTTATACGAGATGTCACGTCCACAATAAGGTGTGTAGTATGATTATTGATGGGGATAGTTGTACCAATGTGACTAGCACTACACTTGTTGAGAAATTGGGATTAAATATGCTAAAATATCCTAAGCTTTACAAAGTGCAATGGTTGAATTAATGTGGTGAGGTTAAGGTGAATAGGCGAGTGTTGGTGAGTTTCTTAATTGGGGTGGTATCATGATGAAGCGATGTGTGATGTAGCTCCTATGCATGCCGAGCATTTTTTTTGGGAGGCCATGGAAATATGATATGAAGGTGATTCATGATGGGTACAAAAATAAGTACAGCTTTACTAAGGATGAGAAGTCTATTACTCTTGCATCGTGACTTCTGCATCGTTGACACCGCGATAAGTGTATGAAGATCAAATCAAATTGAAAAGTGATGAAGGAAAAAGATTGAGAGAAAAAGGGAGTGAGATTGATCTTTCACAACAAGAGAACAAGAGAGAAAATAGTGAGGTGTCTAATTGTGAGAAAAAAAAAAGAGTAGAGCCACAAAAGAGTAGAAATAAAAAGTCGTATGAGATAAGAGAAAAGTTGATAGTGAATTTCTTTGCGAAAGGGAATTGAGTTGAAAAGAGCAGCAGTTGAGAACCAACCAATGATCTTGTTGGTTTATAAGAAGTCACTCCTCAATCTTGAGAAATCTAATACACTCATCCCTAGTTTGTTACTTCTTTGTTGCGAAAATTCGAAGATGTGTTCCCTGAGGACATGTCTAGTGGGCTACCACCAATTTGAGCTATTGAATATCAAATTGATTTCGTACCTGGAGCTATCATTCCAAACAGGACGGCTTATCGGCGTAATCCTGAGGAAACTAAGGAACTTCAAAGGCAAGTGGCAAAATTGATAAGCAAAGGGTATGTGAGGAAGAGTATGAGTCCATGTATCGTGCTAATATTACTTGTGCCAAATAAATATGGAACCTCAACTACAGGGTCATCAACAATATAACAATAAAGTATCATCATCCTATTCCTGGGTTAGATGATATGTTAGATGATTACATTGATCATGCATATTTAGTAAATTGATCTTAAAAGTGGTTTTCATCATATTAGGATGAGGGAAGGAGATGAATGGAAATCACTTTTAAAACTAAATATGGGTTGTGAGAGTGGTTAGTCATGCCACTTGGACTTACTAATGCACCTACACATTTATGAATTAATGAATCATGTTTTACATGCATTCATATATAAATACATAGTAGTTTACTTTGATGACATATTGGTATATAGTAAGGATTTAAATGAACATATAGGGCATTTAAGATGTGTGCTTCTAGTCTTAGGCAAGAACAACTTTATGTGAACTTTAAAAAGTGCATATTTTGTATGAAAAAAGATATGTTTCTTGGTTATGTCGTTAGTGCAAAGGGTATTGAAGTGGATGAGAAGAAAAATAAAGTCATTAAGGAGTGGCCAGCACCTAAAAACATAACTGACGTAAGAAGTTTTCATATGTTACCTAGTTTTTATAAGCATTTTGTTAAAGACTTTGGAACACTTGTCACACCACTCATGAAAATTATAAAGAAGAGTGTATGATTTCATTGGGACGTTGAACAAGAACATGCTTTTAATATTAAGGATATGTTGTGTACTACACTGATGTTATCATTATCTAACTTTAACAATACTTTTAAGATTGAATGTGATGCCTCATGAATAAGTATTGAAGCTGTCTTAATGCAGGAACGAAGGCCAATAGCTTACTTTAGTGAAAAGCTAAGTGGAGCAGTTCTCAACTATCCTACATATGATAAGGAGTTGTATACACTTGTTCAAGTTTAGAAGACATGGCAGCATTATCTATGTCCAAAGGAATTTGTGATTCACACCAGCCATGTATCCTTAAAGCATTTAACAGGTCAAGTTAAGTTAAACAAGAGACATGCAAGGTGGATGGAATTCATCGAGATATTTTCATATGTTATTTGATACAAACAAGGTAAAGAAAATGTAGTAGCGGGTGTTTTATCAAGGAGGTACGTACTTCTGACGTCTTTAGGTGCCAAATTTTAGGTTTTGAATATATTAAGGACATGTATGCTAATGATTCAGATTTTTCTAATATATACGAATCATGTGATAAGGGTGCTATGGATAGATTCTTCAGGCATGATGTATATTTATTTTGGGAAAATAAGCTATGTGTTCCTAAATGTTTCATGAGAGAATTACTAGTACATAGAACCGTCTATGTCAGACTTCCTAAGTCTATTTTGATATTTACCTTACGTGTATACGCTCGTGTATCACTCAAATTGGCATTTTTCCTGTATTAGTCTCACCACTCTGTCTTTTTCCACTCTATGCTTTCTTGCAAGTGTTTCAAAGAATTAATTCGATCTTACTCAAGATTTTAACCCTTGTGGAGTCCAAAACAAGGAATTGAGTAAGAAAGTGATCTAGAATGACTCAAAAAGTAAGAATTTGACTTTGAGTGAAACGCTATAGATGAATTAAAAAAAATTTATTTCTTGAATTCGGACTAGACACTTTTGAATTTGAGAATTTTCTTTTTCCAAATTTTTTTACTTGAAAATTCAACTAGATACCAGCAAAAGAAACAGAAACTGATTTAGATGCTAGATTAGTGCACAAACAAGTTTTTTTGGTATTTTATGGATTGGAGGAGGCGAAGAACAAGAATGAAAAACAAAAGACTCAAAAAAAGAAAAATAACTAGGATATAACCTTTATTTTTGGAAGATTGCTCTGATGCCAATTGATGCGAACCTACGTAGCAATCGTAGCTATGAAACCCACGAATTTTCCAAATTTTGCATAATGTTCTATTTTAGTTAAACTATTGTATGATATATTTTTATATCTTTTAAGACGTAATTCCCTTTTTAAGTAGGTTTTATGAATTCTATATAATTAAGACTCATTTCATTCATTGTAAAGACAGACAATTATTGATAGATTAATTGTAAGGCCTTATTGTTTTCTTCTTTTCTTTGTCCAATTAATTATGAACTTATAAAGATTATTTCTTGTGGCGTTCAAACAAATCGAATGAGATTCTTAAGTCTTGTAATCACGTGGTCAACATATAATCGATGATTATGATGGTTTTTTGGTTCGATATTTTTTAATCAAATTTAGACATTAATTCTTGGCTTTCTTATGTATGAATCAATCTTGTGTGGTTTCGTAGTTACTATTTCTACGTGGGTTTGCATCACTTCTCCACCTTCAAGCCACATGTAACATGTTGATAAGTGTATTTTATATACTTATTCGAGCTCTAAAATATTGATATTTCGTAATTCTTTTAGTAGAATTATAGCCTAATTTATTATATAATGTATTATTAGGTGAAACTCGATGAATGGAAATCAATTTGAAAGAAATAAGTGAAGATTGGTGAAAAAAGGCAAGATCCAAAGTTCGGGGACTAAAGTGTAAATACTCAAAAGTTATACCGAAGCTCACAATGAAGATTCGAGAATTCTAGAGGTAAAATGGATGGAATTAGAAGTCAAAAGGAGCAAAATATGACCAAAATATTTTTACAAATCAATCTTCAACCGCACAAGGATGTTCCAGATTTTCAGTCGGAAATTGAGACCCATTTTTGGCCTAATAAATGTTCGAATTGGAAAACAAATATTTTAGTAAAGTTGTTTCCCTTTGAGTTACCTTTATAACCCAATTTTAGTCGTCTCAATCGAATATCGAGAAATAAAGATATGATGAAAATACTAAAGGAAGTGCAGTTTAGTTTTTCTCCCGAAAGGTAGCGCCGAAAAGCATGTGTCTTCGTGGCGCCATTCCCTTGGCTCCGAGGCATCGCCTAGGTGTATCTAAGGGGAATTTTTGGTCCGTTTTGAAGCCCAAAGAACCCTACATTGGACACAAACATGGGGAGGAGTATAAATACAATAGTTTCACACAATTTGAAGGGGAGCATACATTGACAAAAAGAGAATACAACGAGAGATTAAAGAACGCAATTCAAGGGAGGAAAACATCAAGAAATTTACATTTTGAAGCATTGATTGGAAAAGGAAGTACATCTTGGTGCAAACTTTATTTCTTTTTCTACATCTATATTCAAGATCCAGTGATATTCAATTCCAACTTCTTGTTTTTCTTCTTCATTTATTATGAGTAGCTAATTTTAAGTTAGGGCGAATCATGTAATCTACTTGAGACCTTTTATGTCTTCTATTCAAGATTCTTGTGATTTTATCATACATTTGTTTATTTTGCTACGAGTTTAATGCATTAAATTAGTTGATCACTAATTTAATAATTTTGCGAATCTTTTACGAATCAAGAAGTAAGTTTGAGATTTTGACCATATAGTAAAATTCAATATATTAGTATAACGTGTCGATATACATATACTAAATATTCCAATCATTACATGAATTTTTAGAACTAATATTTCGTTTAACTAAGGTAGATTCGCTTAGAAATAAGTGATTGAATTAGTTAAATATACTTAATGAGAACTTGAGAGGGTAAATTGAATACCATAGAAGAATTCGATCAAACATTACATTAAGATCTTGCATCTTGAATTAAGACTTAAAGGTGATCAATGGGTTAAATTGTTGAGCCATAATATCCATTCATTATTTGAATTCTCAACCAATGTCTGTGTGCATTTTTATTAATTTCAATTGTTTAAATTAAAAATTCACAACAACATATAATTCTTTACTTGCTTTAATCAAATAAAGGTTAGAAAGATATAATTAAGTTCTAAAGTATAGTTCTCGTGGGAACGATAATCCGGACTCAAAAGTCCACTGTATTACTTGTTACAATATCGTATACTTACTATAGGAAAAAATGCAACACATGTCTTCTAACTCCATGTAATGTTGTAATTCGACTATATTGGCTATCTCCCTATTTAAACCATTCAAAAACCTAGCCATTGTGGCTTCCCAGTCCTCCTCACATTCATTCTAATCATAGCTATCTCCATCTCTCTATGGTAATCCTCCACACTCCTTGAACCTTGACTAAGGCTTTGAAGTTTTTGATAAAGATCATTATAATAATGATTGGTACAAATCTCTTCCTCATAATAGCCTTTTAACTCACCCCATTTTTCAATAGGCATCTCATGATTCCTCATCGTACTTGTTGCTAATTGATCTCACAATATGATTGCATAATTGGTAAACTTTATC
The DNA here is from genome assembly GCA_903798325.1 of Fraxinus xanthoxyloides. NCBI lineage: Eukaryota > Viridiplantae > Streptophyta > Magnoliopsida > Lamiales > Oleaceae > Fraxinus > Fraxinus xanthoxyloides. The sequence continues at coordinate 5,789 of CAIGRL010093029.1, forward strand.
ACCGCTAGTTTCACATTTTCTCCTTCAAATAGTTATGGCAATCAAAGATCAACTCCAACTTATTTTCTCACTCTAAATATACCTCCAGATAGTTTCCACCTTGGAATGAAGGAATTTTCATATTAATGTTAGCAAAATTCCAATCAACCCTATCTCCACCAAAGTCTCTAAGATCTTCTTTAGGCCCCTTTACACACCTATCTCCTCTATTCATCATCCTACCCACTTCGACCTCCGTTATTTGATCATCCTCACTATCCACTTCATTCCCATCATCAGATTCAAATCTAGGATAACGCCTACATTGCCTCCTAACATTAGGAACTCCTCTAGGTTGTGCCCCCTTTGTAAGTTAGCTTATTATCTTATCTTGCTTATCCATTATATCTCTAATTTATTTAAATACAACATTCATCCGATCAAATTATTGTTGCATGGCTCTCATCATGAAGGCATGAATGTCTCCATCTCTAGATATTGATTCTTCTTTATCAGGCATCCTAATAACTAGAATTTGTATGTCTCATATGTTTTCACTCAAATATGGCTTTTTCCCTCTAATAATATCACCACTCTAGCCTTTTTTCTTTTTCCCCCTCTCAATGCTTTCTTTCAAGTTCTCTAAGGAACTAATTGATCTCAATAAAAAAAATTCCCCTTGTGAGGTTCAAACCCGCAAGAACAAGGAATTGAAGAACGATAATGACTCAAGAAAATGACCCAAGCAATGAAAAGAATGAAAGAACTTAATGAAAACAACCAAGAATTTATGCCTTTTCCACATCAATATTGATATCAATGAATGATTTAGGTATTGAATCAATTTCTTGAAGGGAATTGCACTTCAAGAATCTTCAAGAAAGTGTTTATTGAAATCGAATAAGCCTCATTTTGGCTTGAATTTTTTTTCTTTTTGCTGAAATTTTTTTATAGAATCTTCATTTTTTATTTTTTATTTACCACTAAATATGTGAAAAATCAACAAAAGCAAGAAAAAAATTGTATTGGTGCACTAAATTTAATGCACAAATTATCCTTGAATGCTCTTGGTATTCGTATTGATGTAAAAGACTCAAGAAAACGACGAAGAAGCTATGAAGAAGATGAAGACTCAACAAAAAAGATGCGAATAAGGGTAAAAAAAATGCGGAAAGATAACCGTGATTTTAGAGCCAAAACTCTAATACCTACTAATATGAAGCCATGTAGCAATGATAGCTTTGAAACCTACGTAAAATTGATTCACAACCCCAAGAAAGCTAAAATTCCGGTTTGAAGCTTGACCCAATAATTTATAGAATCAAGGAACCAAAGTTATAAAAGAACTTGACCTCTTAATCACAAAAATTATAAACCTTGCTATGAAGTTATTGAACGCCACAATGATGAAATCATCGATAAGTTCGAAATTGAGTTCAATAAAGAACAAGAATAAAACAAATACTCTCATTGCTTCCTTGATCTTCTTTGCTCAGATATCATCATTGGTCCTCATTCCACAATCAACAGGTCCTTGCTAGCCTTCGTCACATGGTTCTCATTGAGTTGTGATCGAAAAATAACTTGTGATTAATTAATTTAATAATATGTAATCGTAAAATAAGTTGTGATCTATATAATTTGTGATTGAAAAATAAGTTGTGACCAATTAATTTAATAAATTGTGACAAGTAAATAAGTTTTGACCTATAAAATTTGTAGTTTTTATTGTAAAGTTCTGTGATTGTCACATGCATCGGATGTTCGAATGATAGTATCCACAAGAAATGATACATTATATTAAAGAGAGTTAGCGTGAGTTGCTTTGATTGAGTAAATCAATCATTTGTTCTCGAGGGTCTCACATTAATCCCTTCATGCCTACTAATTGATGTATCTCAGATGCATTTTCTCTAGCTCTAAAAAAGACATTATTAAATGTGTCAATCATCCTAAAATTAGAATTCACTTAAAAGAAAATCCCAAGTTTGTCAAAATTGAAATTGTATCTTTAAATCTAGATATTTGTTTATTTTTCCTTTAGATTAATTAACGTATGACCAAATTTAATTAATTAACTAATAATTTGGCTTATTTTTAACGGGTGGGTCAAGCCCACTTAAATATCTGTAAATAAATAATTAGGTTTTGAGTTTTTTTTTTTTTAATTGCAATTGATTATAACAAAAACTCACATTAAAATATCATAATCTTACTAGCACAAAAAAAAGAAACACTAATATCTCATTATTGTTCTCGTGTGCGAATTATCATTGGAGGTTGGACAATTTGACAACTATGGCGTCAATGTTTTTGTTAAATTTTACAAGATAATGATTAAAGTCTATGTTTTTGTTAAATTTTAATTGAAAGTGGCTATGAAGATAATTAATTTGTAGTTGAATTACGCCACAATTTCATAAAAAAAGCATAATTCTTAATTAAAGAACAAATATTAAAAGGAAAATTCTTCCATAAAGCTGCAAAGTTTCCAATTTTTATTAAGAAAATCAGAAAATAGAACATTTTTGATTTTCCAAAATATTTTCGTGAGTTTCGATTTTCAAAATGTGTTTAAATCCACATTGAACTTTTGGTTCATTATTAACTTAATGATAACAGTAATTCGATTATGGTGTTCGTCGCTATAACTCGAATAATTTGATTTCGCACATGATAAGTGATGTACTATTGTTTTTTTTTGTTAGTTCTGATATTTTTCGATAGCTGGTTGAATTTTTTTATTGCTAGAGTAGACCAGAAACCAATCTATATTCCGACTGGTAGAATTGTTACGATTCTTGATTCTGTCAACTTGAGAATTTTGAGGGCTGTTGTGGCTCATTGTTTTGGGACAATTCTGTTAGAAACCCCTTGGTCTAATCTTGAAAACGAAATTAATGTTTATCGTTGAACAGCAACATTGTACAATTCTATTTATTAAACAATCCTCATGAGGTATTGATAACAAATACAAAATTGTCGAATGTCGAAAATAAATATGATTATAATCTTATTCTCAACTCAAGGAAAACAAAACAATAAACATCATCCTAGCTACTAAGAATTTAGTCTCTAATCGAAATAAAATAAAATCACATTCCTCTCCGCTCTAGGCCATCTTCTTTGGTGCTACAACCAGAAAATCTCCACTCCACAAGATAAAAAGGCATAAATCTCCTATCTTAATCCTTCAAAGTATGCAGGGTTGAATATCACCTCTAAACCCATTGTACAAGTAACATAAACAAGTATAAATTCAACCCCTCCAACCCAATGCATCGTAATTCTTTATCCAAAAAGTGAACAATTTTATTATTACCTCCATCTTCAAATTTCATAGTATCATGGAATTATTCACGAAGACAATTTGACAACTATTATTTCAAAACTCTTTTTTCCACGTACTCATTTTCAGTCACATTTACAAAATAAAATATTTTGTACGTAAATTCAAAATTTTCCCCCACTTGCTAACAACACATTCCCCAAAAAATCACGACTCAAAAATCCATTTTACACAAATAAATGATTATCAAACAAGGGCTAAGTACTACTTACCATACACCCAGATCAAAACCCAAGGCATTAAATGTTCAAAAAACAAATTTCGGGGATTTTGCATTAATACTTCATCACCAATGTGCAAATGTAAAAATAATGAAATGACCAACAAGTCTTTCAATGTTTGTTTTACCCGGGGAGGGGGTGCGTGTAAGGGAGTGAAGAAAAACCATCAGCAGTCAATTCCTCTGAATCCCACACGGTAAATAAAAAGAAAATGGGAACTCCATTATTCCTTGAGTTTTTTCCCTTTTGTCTCTTTGACGACGAAAGGAAGGAAACTCTTCCCGCCCATGAACTCTCTCAGAACTTCTGGTACTTCAACACCATCCTCCTTTTGGTAATTCTCAAGGATGCAGCACACTGTCCTCTCTGTTGCCGTCAGAGTAGAGTTCAACATATGTACGTATTGCTTAGTCTGATCATTGCTCTGCAACCACAGTTTATTTGTAAAAGGAGAGTGATTGGTCAGTTTTGTTGGAAAGAGAAACTGTGGTGCGACAAATCGTGCATCTCGGTTTAGCAATTGCATTTAGGGGTGGTATAGAACAAGAATATGAATGAAACATGACATAATTATTTTGAACACGTTACCTTTTTCTGTCCATAGCGGATTTCTAGTCTTCTCGACTGATAATCAGTGCAATTTGAACAGGACACAAGCTCTCTATAGGTATTGGATGCAGGAAACCATCCTTCCAAATCGTACTTCTTTGCAGCTGCATCATTTAATGCACCAGAAACAATGGCTACAATTTGATATGGAATCTTCAGCTGAAATACATGAAAAAGAGTCATATTCAGGGGAAAAAAGGAATGTTAATAAAAAGTTTACGTCAAGGAAAACAAATCGAAGACCTTGCGACAACAAATGTGGTTAACATCAACAAACAGTTTGTTGCAAGTAATTCATCAGTTGAACAAAATCTCTTCTATAGAAGTAATTCAACCCATTAAAGTGATAATAAACTCAATGCAGTATATTTATTTTAAAAAGAGAGAAGTCGAGAAGACCATCTTGTAGAAATCCTCAGAATTTTTTATCATCTCCTCGTGCATGTCCCAGGAATCATTGCCATTTGGGCTGGTTATACAAAACTGTTCCACCTTTTCAAACTGATGAACTCGGAAAATTCCAAGCGTGTCACGACCATGTGAACCAGCTTCTTTACGGAAGCACGATGAATATCCAGCATATCTGGAATATGCGTAATGTCAATCTAATTAAAGATCAAAAATATTCTTTATTGGCTAAATAGGAGCAGTTCAAAACCAGAAATACAATTCTACTAAACTGAGGTGTTACAATTGATGCTAGGCTTATGGATTACCATACCTCAATGGCAATTGAGAAGGATGAATCCAATCATCTATATGATATGCACAAAGTGGCTGTTCAGCTGTGGCAATCAGATATTTGTCATCTCCCTCACCTGTTACCTGTAAAACAACACAAATCACACCTATTTCTTGACAATATCAACACAATAGAAAGTTCACATTACATGAAAAGTTCTATGGGCTTTATAAACTAAATACAAAACGGAGCTCTAAGGGCAACGCAGGAGAATGCTTATGCGGTCATATCCTAAAAGCTCATAAAAAAACCTGATTGTGTTATTTCAGATATTGAACACGTTTATCAGCTGAAGGGATTTTACTTTCTCCATCAAAAAGTTTAAAAGCTTATGCATTCATATCCTAAAAGCTCAAAAAAGAACCTGATAAGTGTTATTTCAGATATTGAACACGTTTATCAGCTGAAGGGCTTTTACTTTCTNAATCAGATATTTGTCATCTCCCTCACCTGTTACCTGTAAAACAACACAAATCACACCTATTTCTTGACAATATCAACACAATAGAAAGTTCACATTACATGAAAAGTTCTATGGGCTTTATAAACTAAATACAAAACGGAGCTCTAAGGGCAACGCAGGAGAATGCTTATGCGGTCATATCCTAAAAGCTCATAAAAAAACCTGATTGTGTTATTTCAGATATTGAACACG